>APFE030715947.1:0-34209 GCA_000404065.3 Pinus taeda | reverse complement strand
TGTTGGAAATAATACTCAGAGTGTGGGGGGGCTGTGAATCAGTATTATCAATTTAATAATATTTCATTCCCATAAATAGAATTATATATGCTACTTTGGTTAATGTAACTTGTGTATATACGCAACTATGTTTAGAGAAACCACTCTATATCTTGTAAACTTATAATATAGTCAGTTGATCTTTAATCTATGTATCAAAACCATATAAGTAGTAACAAGTACAGTAAAAACATAGTAGACAATCACACACAAGAACACAAGATATAAGGTGGAAAGGCAATGTGGGTGAAAACCACTTACTGCAGTTCATCTTTATCTTATTTTAATAAGAAAATTCTTTTTACAATTTTTCTATACTGGTGCAGTCTTATACCAATACATAGACTTCTACCTGTAGAAGGCTATAACCTTCTCTCATTCTCCAGCTTCTCCTACAAGGGAGCTACAACCCCCTTAGCTCTTGTACTAGCTGATGTACTAGTACATAGGTGCTGATCTACAGAAGGCTACAGCCTTCTCTTTTCTTCCAGGGACCATGTTTCATAAATTTTTAGACTCGATCCATTAATAGCATCAATTAAACATCAAAATATATCTACATAAATCAATCTCTCTTGCACTAACCAAAACTTAATCAAATAATCATTTCCCTAAATGCTATAACTAGAATACAGTAACAGTACCAGAACCCAAAACACTACAATAGTAAATAAAAGTAGCTAAAACATATTTCATGAGATGTACGCTACTTCAATATGTAGAACCTGCATGCATACGCTGCTATATGAACGGAAACCTGCATATATGTTGTTTTGAATTACCAAACTAGCGTGTATACATGCCTTTTCTATACTAAACCTACGTACAGATCTCTAAAAGATGATTTACCCTTTTCAACTATTTAGACATTAGTTATACCTAGATCATCAGATTTACAGATCTAGACATGCGCCAAATATAGAATATCAAAATCACACAAACATACTTCTCTTCAAGCCTTAAGATCTTGACCCATAAATAGAGTCTATCCTTATTCAAGCACTTAGGTTCCTCCTTGATTCAGATCCAACTATGCACCATAACCCCAATGACGAGTATTCTAGATCTTTCTCTACATAAGATATTCAATACTTCAGTGAATTTGCCTACTGATCTCCTCCTCCTTTTATAGTCTTAGGCCTTACTCAATACATGGTCCAAAACCACTTGGAAGCAATACCTTGGACCAAATACCTAGGGTCAACACTTCGGTCAAGATACCTTGGATCAATACCATCGGTCAAAATACCTAGGGCCAAGTACCATAGACCAAAACCAATTTTTCCAACATGTACACACTTTTCCCTGCATGAAAGTGTGTGTATATGCATATGTGCCTTCTGGACTACTAACTCGCGTGTATACATTGCTTGGTCAAGGGAAACTTGCGTGTACCTCTTTATCCTTCATTCTGAGAGCCTGAAATCTGATCTATCATCTAAGTGAGTTGCCATCAAGGACAACACCTTTGTCATAGTGCCAAACCTATGTCATAATGCCAAAAGATTCCACTTGACCATTTCTTGTGGGTAGTAGGAGGAAGAATTCTCTTGCTAAAAAATCAGCAACTATGTTGAGTCAGACATCATATGGGTTTGAAAGTGGTTTCCATGGTGTGTAACTATCGTGTGGTCCATAACGATCATGCGGGGTATGCTGGAATGAGAGATCACTTAATTGAAAAATGGAAATGTCTTATTCCCATTTTGTAAAGTAGTCCACAATAGTAATAATGAAATTGTGTCCATCAGAGGAAGTGGCATTACAAGTAACGAAGTTGATGACCCATCTAATAAAGGGGCCAACATAGATAACTGTGTGAAGAGGCACACGGGGTGTGCACATTCTATTGGTAAAAATTTGACATGGATGACAATGTTGGAATACATTAATACAATCTTTAAAAAAGGTTGGCTACTAGTATCCTCCATGAATGTTTTTCCAGGTGGTAGCCATGTCAGAAAGATGACCACCATGTGCCGCAACATGACATTCATTTAGAATGTTTCCTTTGCTCAGTCTAAAAAAGAAAACATCGAAGAACTCAAATAATGTCACCATGATATAGAGTATTTTTCAACACCATGTAGTGCCTCGCTTAGTGGCGAATGAAGTGACGGTCAGTTGTTGATAGATCTTGGCGGAAACATTGTGTTATGAGGTAGAAAAGAATGTCTCCATACCAAGGATCATTAGATTCAACTAGATAGAGATATGCATCTAATAGAGGATCATGGGCTACCTCTGTTATATGGTATTATCATCGATAGCGTACAAAAGGAAACCACTTTACGCTGTGGATGAAAAACATCCTTAACGGTAAATATGGCTATAAAATGGTGTCGATCTACAACAAATGATAGAAGTAAAACTTACCAAAGTCCTGATCTATTAGAAAAAGATAGTTACATAACAAAATTGAATAAAAAAATGAGAATAAATAACTCAAGTAATCCAAGCGGAATGAGATATAAAGAATATGTTTAATTAGATGACTCTTGTGAAGGGAACAAATAATGCTGCCAGTCCCCGTGTGTGGAGGGAAAATTTTAAGGATACAAATTTATTTTAAACTTTAGACATCTTGGTGAATCTTAATAGTCATTAACATGCAAAGTATAAAATGTTTGAAGATACTTTTGTAAAAATATTCAAATTTATAATGATTTTATGTATTGTTTGTAAAATTTTGGCATTTTTTAAGGAAATATAATTTGATAATGTAAAATTATGGTGTATTATTTTTAGAAAAAAAATGAAATTGGTGAATCTCTTCTTGGAAAAAAAAATGGAAAATTAGCCCACTTCCGAATATTACCCCGTAAAATATTCCCTCGCTCTGTGAGATGGGTTCTTGGCTATCCTCAATGCCTTGAGCTTTCTAGAGTCTCTCTCTTCTCTATAATGTGTCAACCAAGCAAACATAATGTTTCAGCTCAATGGGAACTCAAAAGAAAAAGGCAAATGGTGAGCGACAATGATAATAACCAAAGCAACAACAGTTAGTGCAACAATGAAAGTGATCAAAAGTGAAGAATGTATGTAAAACCTTCGAGTTTATTAAAAAATATTAGGTTGTTCTCGAATAATGGAAAAAAATAAAACATTATTAATAAGAATCTAGAATTAACCGTTTGGAATATTTTATTATATTTGGTCGGATGGAAAAAGAATTTAAATTTGTTAAATACTTTAATTTTGAAATAATAAATAAATTACTCATTTATCATCTCAAGGAATGTGGTTAAGGAATAATAAACAAATAATTATTTTTTTAAGTATTGCTAGAGGATTTAGTCAAACTTGACAAGGAATAATAACTAGATAATGATTAATTGATTACTCATAGAGAAAAATAAGAAAAATAATGATTTATCTAATTATTTCTCATGATTGGGTCAAATATGACACGGAATATTAGTTAAACTTAATTAATTATCCCTATAAGATAACTAAATAAATAATGATTTTTTAAATTATTCTTGATGGGTTTAACAAGAAATAACTTAACAAATGTGGTTTATTAAGTAATTTACTATAGTGAAGGAAATTTTACTATGGTAATATTGGCCCTACATGGTGTACTTTGGTCCATCTAGTAGGTTATGGATAGATGATCAATTTTGGTGATAACAATGTCATCTCGGTCGACTTTGGGAAGGGCTGACAATAATTCAATCAAGACTAGGGAGTTTCTAGCCTTGGTAGTGGTGAAAACAAGATCAAATTGTTGGAGGATCACAACGTGTTTGGAATATTTTCCTCCAATGACTTGACAAGACAAAATGTGTCTCATGGGATTCTCGAGGGTAATGACAATAGTCTATCACAACATAATGTAATGTGAGAAGTGATTGATATGAAAAAATCTTCCAAGGATAGTGTCTCGACATGTGAATATCGAAGTCCACACCCTACGAGTATTTTCAAGGGATAATACATCACATTCCCACTGTGATCATCATGAGTTCGGAACAAAAAAATATAAAGGGGGGATGGATGCTCTTCGAGTTATAAAATAAAGCCACAGGATAAAGTCAAGGCATTAAATGATCATTGCACTTGATCATCCCACAAGTATGGTACTCCTTTATTTAGTAGCCACATAAATCCTTTCATTAATTCTATGGAATTCATAATAAAATGACATAAGATGTTTCCATTTCCTTGCAAACTTTCTAGCTGTAAATTTGATTATGGTGTGGGAAATTGAGTAATCACGTTTACGATATCAAGATCAATGCTTATCCTATGTTTTGAGATAATGAAATCAAGCACGTGTCCTAACTCGACAAATAATATGCACTTATGTAGATTCAAATTGATGTTATAGAACCTACACCTAAGAAATATTGCTCGAAGATGAGCTAGATGTTGGGCTTGTTTCTTGGAATGAGCCAAAATATTATCCAAGTAACCTTTTGATATGAAAATATGCCCCAAGGACAAATGAAGGTGGTTTTGCGCTAGTCCATATGTTTTATAGACATCTGATTATAGTCTGAGAAGCCATAAATGAAGGATAAGGACTTATAACCATTGCAATTGTCGATCATTTTCTAAATGAAAGAGGTCAAATCATTTTCTTTTAGACACATGACATTAAAATTGTGGTAGTCGACACAAACGCAGATGGTATCTTCTTTTTTTCTACAAGAACAAGATTAGAAACCCATTCCATCAAGGAAATATGGTAAGTAAAACCAACACATAACAATTTTTCCACCTTAGTCCTCAGTGCCACAATTCTGTAGGGGCTGAGTGGTCGAAGCCTTTGTGACATAAGACTAGCATTTTCATAGACCTTGATCTCATGCTCAACAATAGAATGATATATGCTGGTAACTCAGGCATAATACTAAGTGAGTACATCATGGAATTCTTTGAAAAGGGAAGTGAAGCTTACAATTTCCTCAGGATTGTATTTAGCTCCAACCTAAGTATTTTCCACCATCCATGTTTTAACTGAGATATTGATGAGCATGGTCTTTGAAAGATTTCCCAAGTTCCCTTATGAATTCATAGTTTGGACAGTCATATAAATTGAGGGAAAAATCTTAGGTGGTTCAAAAGGGAGGTTTTTTATAGATTTCATGTCTGAATAAGATATTTAAGCGTGATGGTGAGAGGTTTCCCAAGGTCACACTTCTAAGCACATCATCTCTCGAATAAATTCATCCATATGTAGTACTTCGTCAAGGAGATCATTAGAAGGAGTTGTGATGTGAGAGGGAGTCCTACCATTGGTCATAACCAAGTCAACACAAGAATCAGATGTAGATTGAATGACTTGATAAGCCAATTCCACTCTTGAAAGTGGAATTTGTTCTCCATAAGATTTGAGGTATGAAGGGGTCAAGAGGATCAAAGGATTAGTTGGGTAATGAGGAGTGGTGAAGACCATAGAAGCCATCTCTATAATCTTGGATAGCGAAAGAGTAAAGAAACCCAACAGGGAGGATTAGTTAGGTATGCCACCCACTAAGGGTACGATGTCGCTATGCAAGAAGGAGTAATCTTGGGTACAAAGGAGAGTTTGTCCATTATGACTATTTTCCCATCCAATGAGAAGAGGATGAGTCAGAATACTGAAGAAATAATGGAAGTCATTTCATAGGTCCAACTCGGGCCTAAAACAAGATTATAGTTGAGCTAGTGATCTGCGTCTTGAATGTCCACCATTACCGTTTTCCCACTCAGAGTAATGGGGTAGCTTGGTATGTATCCTTTTAGGATGAACATGTGGACATATAATGATTTAAGGGAATTTGACAATGGTGTGAGTGTTGGAGAAGCCAAGGCAAGCTAACATGAATTTGACATTATGCGGGTCAAAGCATCTTCATTAATGATCATGCTATGCATAGCTCTGTGTTTTGGAATAACCAACAGAGGAAATGAAAGTTAGTGGGAAAAGAGAGGTTTAATTTTCTACACTTAAAAAAAATTCTAACATAGAATCGTGATGGTCAATTCCATCAATGGATGAAAGATAAGCTTTCTGTTGTGGTGGAGATGTTTGCAATAATCTGAGTGAAGACATGGTTGATGGTGCTTGCGCCAAATATTCTACAATATTGTACTTACAGGAAGCATTTACAGAGGTATTGTGTGTCATGTGACAAAGTGCCCCTTTGGGGGGGTCACAAGGTCAGTGACAAGCATTTCGATATGAATATCATCGAGCAGCCATTGATTTAAACTCAAGGAAACATCAAGAGTGTTAACAACTAGAGTTCCATAAGTTTGGGTTGCATTTGAAGATCAATTGTTTCAAAGGTGTAAATGGTTGACAATACTTCTCCAAGGAAAGTATGATGTGAAATGTCGTTTCCACCATGCGACGGTTGCGGTGGATTAGAAATAATACGTTCTTGTTGCTACATGGGGAAAGGGTTGTTTAGGACTGCTAGGGTTCGACCAATGTCCTTCTGAGAAAGAAGATCCATGAATTCTTGATGACAAGGGCACTTATGTTTCATGTTGTGCTCTACATAGATTTTGCTAGGGAAGTTGATAGTTTTTTCCTCCCACTATCATATTTGGAAACAACTTTATGTTTGGGGTTATGCTACATAATGAGTTTCTCTCTAGAAGGATAGGTATTTTTCTCGTTCTCCTATTTCTTTTTGTTGGGTTTTTCTTGTAGACATCACAGAGTTTATCATAGCAGTTGAAAGAGAAGCCGATTGGGTAGGAGCAGCAGTATCATTACAAAACTCGGGAATGTGCCTCGTGAGTGTTTAAGCACTGACGATATCATCAGGGTGCGCAACAGGTTGCTAAGTAGTAGCAGCATTGGAAGTTCGAGGGGAATGGAAGATTACATCATATATGATGCCAAACTGAGTCTAGGTCAAATGAGAATGTTGGGCACAATGAATGGATTGGTATTTCACAACCACCTAAGGAGATGTCTTTGAGAATTTTAAGAAGAAGTGACAGCAGCTTTGACAAGCCTCTGCCTATGTTTCCATTCATGGATGTGATCATGGATGTGGGTGGAGGTGTCTTGGCATAAGGTAGCAAGGAGTTTTTTTCTAGTTTTGTAGGGGATAGGAATATGGAATTCCTTTAGAAATTCTATTGCAAGGGTACCAAACGTAGTGACTAATGCACATGGTAACTCAATGTACCACTTGGCAGCATTTCCAATAAGGGTGCAGGGGAAGATTCTGAGTGAGATACTATCATCCACCATGGAGTTTGATATACACAATAGATGCTATATGGTGACATGTGTAGTTGGGAGAGTCTCTTGTTTCCCTTCAAACGTTAGGATATTGGTAGGTGCCTTCAGTGGGATGGTGGCCCAATGAAAATTATGATAGAGGGCGTAATTACTCTGTTTATACATATTGGAGATGTCAAGCATTGCGAGAAAAAGAAAATGTTTAGGAACCCATGAGCCTGACCAAGCTGATGAAGAATGACTTGAAGGACCCTCGGGTCCTCCCATAAAGTGGTTTCCAACATGATATATAGGATTCATTGAATAATAGCCTCATTTTTGTGGTGGAATAGTCATATAAGGTGGCATTCCATCAGGGATATTAGGTTGGGGGTGAAAGGCCCATTGCCCTGAGGATCAAAAGTGCCCCCTTCACTCAATTGAGGTTGAGGATGGGGTGACCAAATTGACGAAGTAGGATTGGGTTAAGCGATATTGTTAGCCATATAGTTTGTCATAGGAACATGAATGACACTATAATAGTGTCCACTCGGAAAAGTTAAGTCAATCATTAATGATATAAGTTGTCCTATAGGTGGACAGGGATAGTAATTCCCCAAATTGGTATATGCATGTTGGGAATATTACCTCTTCACATTTCAGACTTAGGGTTTGAACTTAACTAAGGGTTTGAGCCAAAACGGTTATTGAAGGTAACCATGCTAACTGCACTACTAGGAGTGATAGTTAGAGGTCCAAGGATAGACACAAAAGGGGAAAAAACTAGGATCTACTAGATTCCACTCATAGCCTATATAACTAGGTTGGTTGAACAAGGAATAGTCTACATAGCATCGTAATGAGTGAGCTACGCATTACTGACTATAGTTATGGAAGTGCTGGTGGACCAAAGTTGTACACAAAACCCCATGACTCATTAATTGTGAGTGAAATATTGGATGTGGGTATTCATGAAGACATGATACCTACATGTGCTACCTAAATCAACACTCGTCGAGGAGAATCAGTCAGGGGATGATTGTAAGGAGTTACAACTCCTTCAATAAAAAGGTCCTCATGTAGTATGGTTTTGTGGGAAGTGTTATGTGATTCAATGTTAGACACTGGATAGTGATTTCAAGAAAAGGGTAAATTTGGATCACAAAGGTGCGACTAATCCTCCACGACGAGTGAAGGAAGTCCTTGTTATCACCTAGATTGACATGAAGGGACATATGTAGCCATGGTGACTGATATATTTTACAAAATAGCACCTAAAGATAAAAAAGATACACTGAAATTCAATGAGAAAGAATTTAGGTGATATGATTTGTCTCATAACCACCATTTGTTGGAGATGAAACCCATTATCACAATGGCTAAAAGAGAGAGTTGGCCAAATGTACAGTTAACGTTACTCGTGAGCTTCACTCGAAGCTCACATTAAGGGGCCAAGTACTCTTGTGAAAATAAGAAACCTCGCAAAAATCAAAGACAAAGTAGGTTCATTTGTTTAGCTACTAGACCAAGCTGCGTGAGTCACCTTATGCTCATCCCTAAAATATTAGCCACTGGATTTACCTCAAATCATAGACACCACTCCGCGGAACATGGTCATAGATACTACTTTGTGTGGGAAGGATACTCAGTCCCTCACTTTCACTCGAAGCTCAGATTAAGGGGCCAAGTACTCTTGTGAAAACAAGAAACCTCGCAAAAATCAAAGAGAGAGTAGGTTCATCTGTTTAGCTACTAGACCAACCCGCCTGAGTCACCCTATCTTCATTGCTAAAAATATCAGCCACTCGAGTTACCTCAAATCATAGAAACCATTGGGGGGAACATGGTCATAGATACTACATTGTGTGGGAAGGATACTCAGTCCCTCACTTAGTTCTGATATCCTTGAGTGGATCCCTAGTAAAAAAATATCCGATGGAAAAGCAATCGAGGGAAGGATATCTTATCTGACACTACAATGTTGTCTGGAATTTAACTCCTTTCTAAGGGGAGCGGTCACGGATTATATGAGTGCAATAGGATTTTACACTCATTAATGACATGAGTTTGAGTTTTGATATCTTGAGTAGTTTACTCACCATTTCGTAGCTCAAGATCATAGCCTAGATTAATGTTTAGGTGTGCTAAAAAAAAGTTGCTAATTACCTTTACTAAGCGTTGATTTTATGTGAAGTTGTATTAAAGTGTTTAGAGGGGTATTGATGTATGAAGTTAAATTTTATTCTCCTACAAACCATGCAAGAAAAATTCTTTCAAATTTTCACTGGATGAAACAGAGATCTTGTAAGGAGAGGTTATCTATACATCATTTTAGTAACATAAATCCAAGTGCAATAAACACACACACAAAGTGAAAACATACAATTCTCTTTAAGAACTCATCTAATATGCATAGAATCAAATGATCCAAAACATAAAGTTTAAACGATTTTTTTCATTTTCTTTATCGTGAAAAATAAATGCACTTAAGCTATTTTTATAAAAAGGAAAATGATCATAGAAGCAGGAAACCAAACATAGTGCATAGTTGCATATCCCTATAATAGACTACAAGGAACCTTTCAACCTAGGAATCCACACAACAATGTATATATCAAGATAATGGTTGACTACCGCTTCTCAAAAGAGGGAGCAACATTAATAACGAGACTAGGGCTCTCTCCAAGAGCTCGAGGTGCATTATAACTCACTCGACAACATAACTAGGGTACATTACATAGGCATAGGCTATAAAAAGAGCCAATGAGGGTCTCGCCAAATGCTATGCATAATAGAGGAGGTTGGGAAGCATTATTAATGGTTAAAATGGGAACCAATAAGAATAGGAAGGCCTACAAAGAAGGAGAGATCCAAGAACTAAAAGATAAAAATTCAGAACTAGTTATTAGTCACCAATGCATTCACCAATTCTACCGTAGCAATTAATGCATGGGTGGTTGTGGATGAAATACCCTCATGATTCTTGAGTCAAAACAGGGAAGACTGTTTAATATTAGCTACAACTATCACAAAGAAACACTCATATATTAATATTAATCCATGATTGACAAAGTGAAAGGAGAAGGATTACATTAGCCTTTTGTGCAGCCCTGCTAGAGAGCTCAATGTGGAAAAGTGGACGACCTATTCGCCAAATCCTAGATGAGAACCTACACATAGACAAGCAAAACTATAATCGCTACAAAATATAGACCTAGATAATCAAAACATCAATATAGAACATACTATAAACTAGCATGCATCTAAGCTACTTATTGATCAAAGAATTGAATGAACATGTAAATGAATACATCTGCATTCTCTCTTTCTCAACTTCTTAGTAGCATAACAATATTAAAGCTCTTGCAAAATTTTGAAACCATTCGACCTCCATTACAGTGACCGAGCCTCCAATTTAGAGATGGAGAGAGGCTCATCCTTGCCAAGTCTTTCATGAACCCCATTGCAAAAAGATCTTGGATGTTTCCTCACTTTATTGCTCCTCCCTTCCCATGAAACTCCATTAGGAAAAGAAATGTCCTTATCTAGGAATGACCCAATGTTTCCTTCTTTCAAAGTTGACATTTGAGTGAAATGTGGAGTGTGAGTGAGCCAATTCGTGCATCGACCTCGGGAATCTCATAAATATATAGTAACACTTCCCTTTAGACAAAATAAAGTGTTAACCTAGGGACTAATGCTTTTGTCTTAGAGTTGGAAAGCATTATAATCCTCTTTGTCTATTTTTGGGGTGCATTACAATGGAAAATAGGCTTGTAACTTAGGTATTTTCTTGAATCAATGTTTCTTTCTCCTCTGAGATGATGAGTAATTCACTTTCCTATATAACATACAATCACACAAATTGGGGACATCCTCACACATTATCATGCTTGGCACCAATATGGGACCAAGAAGCAACAAGTGGAGGTTGTTGAGCTAGACTTCACCCAAACTCAAGCATCATAATGTTATATCTTGTTAGGGTGTCTTTGCCTCTATCCTATTTTTTTCATATATGGGTACAAGTGTAAAATGTAGTATTATTTGTGATTATGTTGTAATTGAAATTCGAAGTGTCAATATGGAAATATGAATAGTCATTATGTAATCTAATGAGTCACTCTGTAAAGGTGTCGAAGGCTCATAAGGGTAATCAAATGGTCACAAAGGGTAGTTGAAGAGTCACCCCCTCTTTTTATAAATAGAACCTCATAACTCATGTAGAACTCTTTTGGGAACCAAGACTTTATCTAGGGTTAGGCTTAGAAAGACCTTGGAATTATTCTGAGGAACGTTGGCTTCTCTCTAGTGTCGAGAAGGTATACCTCTTTTAAGGAGAAAATTTTCTTGACTATAATGTTCGACTATTGGGGCTAGTGGTTGTAAATGGTGTATGTATGAATGGACATTTCACTTATAATAATAAAATGAAAGCCATCCTACTTTCATGCATATGTTGTTAATATAGTAGGACTATTCTTGTTGTATTGGAAAGGTATGCTATTTAGCTTAAGCATATTCTTATGAACTATTTCATTTTAATTTGTATCAATCATGTTGAATGCGTGTTTTTTATTAATTCATCACTTAACTTGTGGAATTTTTTGCATCTTAGCTTCTGATGCCATTCTACTCAGGTGTTCCTTTCAAGGTACATATTATTACATGCTTCCAACTGTGCACTTCCTCTTTCCCTTCATGTATTGGAACCTTCATGCATCACACTTGACTCTCTTTAGAGTCAGACACTTTATCTTACCAAAGGTATCATACTTATCACCACCCACTCCTTGGACTCCTACTCCAAACGATGTGAGGTCTATTTGGGACTTCATATTTGGGAGATTCCTTAAATGTTGGCGGGTTGAGCACAACAATATGATTGTGATTTTACGCATGTACAACTTTTCCTTGTTAATGGGAACGCAAATTTTCCTAAGGTGTTGTGTATGACTAATATTATATTGTGTGATGATTAATGCATTGAGTTTGCATGAAAAAGTTTGAGTTTGTGTGAACTCATTGAAGTGGAACAATTTGTCACAACCATTGGGGAGTTGAGAGTTATATTATCTTATTTAAAAGTATTTGGTGATGTCATTAAATTAGGAATACAACTTTGGTTATGAGCTTGTTCGACATATGAATAATATTGCATACTTAGCTTGTTCATATATCAAGTTAAGATTGTAGGTGCTTGCAAGTGGACATAACAACTAAATTCAAATTTGTGTGCATCTAGTTATAACTTCTCATTAACATTCATTAGTGGTAACTATAATAAAAGTGAAAACATAAACATTAAATTATATATCTAAGAAAATTACAAGTGAAAAGTGAGCCCATTGATATAAAGGAGATAACAATGTGATTAGATCTACACCATTTCATCATTATTTGTTATTAATAGAAGGATTAATGTATTAATGTTTACAAATATACCAAAAAATAACCAATGTAGTCGCTTAACGAAGGTAGAGTTCCTATTTGAACAAAATCACAAGTTTATGAAATAGCTTGATAATGCTCATGTCCATTATCAATTAATTTCCTCCATTTTTCATCGGTATAAGGATTAGTTTGTGCATCCCATACTAGTTTCTCACACTCACTACATGTAACCGTTTCACTCATTCAAAACTTAATTTGATGGTCTAATTCTAAACAAAACATGAACCAACCCATTGTTCTTTCTAGTTTTGTCATCAAACGTTTTAATCATAATTTTAAATGAATTCACAATAATAACTTTCATATACCCCCATTGTTGTATCAATAACAAAAAATTTAATATGACATATGTTCCCCCTCTTTATTTGTCATATGGATAAAGCTCCATACTAGAATATGATATACTATTGCTAGTGTAAAGAAATAGGACATATTTTCCTTAATAATAATTTTATTATTATTATTTATTAAAATAATGAGAAACAATCAAAGTTCAGTATTATAATATCTCGCTCATACTTTTAATATTAATATTATTTAAAGTAATAGAAGTTTGTTTTACATTACATTATCATCAAATTATTCAAGAATGGGTGGATTTTACTATACTCCCTCATGCATATGACTTCTAGAAATTTTTAGAAAATACACATTTCAACCTTGTTTCCTTCCTTAATGAAGTTAGTTAATGGGGGTATTTGAGTCTTTGACTAGCTCTCACCTTATCGCTTAGCCATAAGACTTGTTGGTTTAAAAAATTAAAGTTTGACACTTCTCGTTGCTCCTAGAGACACTTTGGTTTTCACGTAAACATGTAAATCTAAATATAAATGTAAATGTAAACCTAAAAGTAAATTTAAACTTTAAGATTTAAGATTTAACATTTTAAATTTAATATGAGCCCTATTTACAAATCAATTTTGATTATTATTATGTATAAACACAATATAAATATAAAATATTAAGATGCTTATGAACACTCAAAAATAAGTATGGTAATTAAATAAATTTAAAAATAAATTAAGGTAAAACTTCTTTTTATACTTACTCATGTATGGTAAATAAATAAAGTTTATTTTTATATTTACTCCATAAACTTATTTTTATTTAATAATTCTCAAAAACGACGTTTATTTAGGTGAATCCTATGGGCCAAATAGCATTTTATACCATGGTTCAAATACATATTTATAAAATATGGATGGTGAATTAATACAAATAAAAATAATATAAATAAAAACATTGTTTATATATTTAATTCCATAACTCACTTTATATTTAGGAACACTCAAAAAGGTTTATTAGGTGAAGTGTATGGGCCAAAATTATTATCAATACCATGCAAAGGAATATTAAAGATAATATTAATATTAATAAAATAAATATACCACATGGTATTGGTTCATGGTAATTAAGGATGGTAATTAGAACAAATGATATTCACCATGGTATTGGGCGCCAAGTAAGCCTATTTAAAGTGAGAGATGGAACTAGCATAGATCAATCTTTACTCTAGATCTACTAAGGGACGAGAGGGATCAAATATTGACATCTAGCATAGAGTGCAAAAAGATTTGTTCCCTCTTTGTTCCGGATAGATCTAGATTAAAGATAGATATATGCTAGTACGTTAAAATGTTCAGTTAGTTGGTGACTCTTTTACTATCTCTAGGATGGCCCTTATGGCACTTGAGTAATGAATTAGTTATAAAAAACAAATATTGGTGGCCCCTTGAGAAAAGAATTAGTTATAAAACTCGAATAATTTTCATTTCAATAATTAGACATTGACATTATTTTTTTTGAGATAGTTATAAAATAATGTATCACATGAGCACATGGTTCCACTATAGCTTATGGTATTAAACTGTCTTTATTCCTATCATTTTTTTTCCATAACTGTGATTATAGGTGATCTCAAGGGAGTATGCTAAAGATGTTTTAAAGTAATATAATTAAATGTAAACATTTTTACTTGGTCAAAGTAAAATAAAAATTTAGATAAAAATAACTCTACTTTAAAGAGTTTGAAGAAAACTAGAATATAAATAAAATTAACACTACATTAAAATAAAATTAACATCAAAATAAAATAATTACTTAAACTTGGCTTTGTCAAGATACCCCACTCTTTGAGCTAGAGGTTTATAGTGTACTTAAATGAGTAAGAAGTAGCCTACATCCATTTTAATTTATGATGAGCCAATGGTAGCTAGGTTCAAATATCTTTTGGCTCTAGAAGGATATTTACCATAGTTAGAGTGGTACTACCTAGAGGCATTCTAGAGCACCTATCCCAAGCTCCCCCACTCCTAGGAGCTTGGGAGATAGTGGGAAACAATCCAAAACTTCAAGGAACTTCAATGGGTACTTTGGAGCCTTTTAGGAGCTTCACTTCAACAAATTTTTGAGGTAAGTGTATTTGACATTGCAACTCATGGAACTGTGTAAAGGGAAGTGTATGTTGTTGGTTTACATTTAGATATGAGTTTGGAACTAAGAGAAGCAACCCATTTATGAAATCCCATTCTATCATATTGGCCAATCCTGATCTTTGTCATCCGAAATCTCTTCATTCTCATCATAAAATATGATGGTGGATGTCATATAAAAACATTCACACAGATTGTCAACCACTCCAAAAACTATGACTATCCCATGGTTTTCATGGACAAAAGATGAAATACTAAAGAAAACAAATTAGTTGAAATTCTGAAATATAAATATTATTAAAAAATAAAATTTTAATTTAACGCGAGAGGTTTGGCGACCAACGAGTGATGTTCTCCCCCATCAGAATGCCAGGTGACAAGCCTACATGATGCTTTATCCTATAACAAGTGCGAGTCGATTATATATATTATCTATAGGCTTCCATACTTGTCTCTTGGCCACATTTGTTCTGCTATGAACGTGGCTCCATGCATGGCGGACCTGTAACTCACTCATCTCACTTGCGTTTTCTGATATAGCATGTTTTTATTTGACTGAGACATTTCCCTCTGCCCAGCATTTTCAACGTGTACCCTGTGACAAGGTTTTTTCTCTATATTGGAACCTTTTTTATTATGTTCTCCTATCTAGCACTTTCTCATATGTTTACAAAGCATACTGGTTTGGCTTTCGCTGGCTCTTCCGCGGCCCACTTCCCTCGACTTCGGCTCGCTAAAGGTCAGTGTATTTTTCCTGTTTCGAACTCCTAGAATATGTTTCAGATGGATGGTAGATAAGTAGATGTTTAATCACAGTTTTGACGGTGCTCACTGGAAGTTTTTCGAACATTTTCATTGTTTTTGTGCTTTTCTCCACATAAAGGAAAGTGAGATCATATACATTCTATAGCTCTGGCAATAATAATATGGTTTTTGAATGACTCTCTATGATTTTTTGTAGTTACAGAGTTCTATTATCCTCCATGAGATGGTCTTTCTTTTCTAAATGGACTTGCACTCCTATGAACTATCTATGGAATTATATTTCTATTTCTAAGCCTTGTTCTGACTGTCGTTTTAACCTCGGACCTTGGTGGTACATTTTTGAGGTCTATTGTTGCTGCTTCATTTACCTAGGGGGAACCTTGTAGGTTCACTTCATATCCTCGATTGTCATCCCTTTTACATTACGTTACCGAACTGGGTTTTTCGACCTTTTTCCGACTAGACATTTTGGGGTAACTCCCATTCATGTCATTCATGTCATAAATCCTCCCTTGTCATTCATTCCTACTCTCTTCCATGACCGGAGTTTTTCCTTAATTGGGATTTATGTCTTTGGCTCCTTCTGTACACTATTGTACTGCCTGCTAATCCTCCCTTTTGACTATTTTTGGCCTATTTGTCATATCCTCAATATCATCTTTATTCTCCTGGATTTGCTGTCACACTTTTTATCCCCTCGTTTTGGACGATCTGTTTTTTTATCCTTCTCTCGTCATGTCGGTTGAAGCCCGAGGAGGATTGAATATCTAACTTTTTGAAATATTTGTCCTTCTCCCTGCTGAGTCATTTACTCCTCAGCCAGCCTTCCTCTGGTGTGGTAGTTTCCCTCCAGCTGATGTGATGGACTTGCTCCACGTGGAGTCTGACTCGACTGCATTGGTTAATGCTCCCATGGAGGCTGAGGCTATTCACTTTGGAACGACTAAATCTTCCTGCTGGCATTTCAAGCTGGCAGCTCACCTCCAGAATTCTCTACAGGTTCCAGAACCGGAGACTGCTTCCTCCCCTATCTCGCACTGGAAAACCAACCACCGGCCTGCTAAGGTCACACCCTCCTTGGCCGTGATTTGTTTAGATGGGATGAGACTGAAGGACCATATCGAGAGTTTGCAGTCCCGAGCTCTTATTGGAAAATGGCATTTTCCCGAAATGAACGATGCCTAGATTAGAAAATGGTTAGGTTCAAAATGGCGCTCTCTCATCGGGTATACTCCTACCATTGTCCGGTTAATGAAAGACTGGTACAGCTTTCATTTTTTGAAAGTGAAGGACCTCTATATTGTTTTGAAGATTTCGTGGGTATATGGTCGAAGCTTTCTCGCTCTCTATAGATGGTATATAGGTTTTCATCCACTTAGAAATACACGTGAGAATAATTTCATATGGGTGAAGTTACCAACTCTCCCGATTGAACTGTGGAATAAGGAATCTTTAGAAAGTATTGGTAATGCTATCCGGAAGTTCATATTCGTTGACCCTGAGTGTCTGGGTGCTAAATATAAAAGGGTCGCCTGGATCCTAGTTGAGAAGGATTATAGGGGGGGTTTTCCGGAGCACCTTGATCTGTTCTGGGGTACTCTATTGACCTATCAAAGACTCGATTACTAGGATGTACCCTTCAGGTGCTCCCTCTGTCATAAAACGGGACATCTCAAGAATAATTGTCCATGGCAAAAAAAGGAAAAGATGGGACAAAAGAACCACATGGTGGTCCAGAAGTTCTGGGAAAAGGATTCTCTGATGGGATCCGATGATGAAGAAATGCCATTTTTTAATATGCATTCCCCTATTGCAAAGATCTCCCCATCTCACTCTCGCCTGGTTTCCTCCTCCCCGAATCAACCAGGGGAGACCCTATTTCGGCCTTTTCTTTCCCCCAAGGCTCATAAATATTCCTTCCTTATTATACAGAGATCGAACTCGATGGGGCTTTTATCCTCCTTGGATAACAACATCATTTCCTCTCAACCGCCGCCATCTGAACCGTACATAAATTACCTGCAAACAAATTCTAAATCACACGAAAAATAAAAAATTCTCATGTTCATTATCTATTAATTTCTTCCATTTTCCATAGGTATAAGGATTAGTTTCTGTATCCCATACTAGTTGCTCACACTCACTACATGTAACCATTTCTCTTATTCAAAACTTAATTTGATTGCCTAATTCTAAACAAAACATGAACCAACCCATTGTTCTTTGTAGTTGTGTCATCAAACATTTTATTCATCATAATTTTAAATGAGTTAACAATAATAACTTTCATATACCCCCATTGTTGTATCAATAACAAAACTTTGAATACGACATATGTTCCCCCTCTTTATTTGTCATATGTATAAAACTCCATACTAGAATATGATATACTATTGCTAGTGTAAAGAAATAGGACATATTTTCCTTAATAATAATTTTATTATTATTATTTATTAAAATAATGAGAAACAATGAAAGTTTAGTATTATAATATCTTGCTCGTACTCTTAATATTAATCTTAATATTAATATTATTTAAAGTAATACAAGTTTCTTTTGTAATCCCTCTATCTAGATTTCGAGAATAGTCTCTTTCGTTCCTTTTTAGACTCCTTAAAGGAAAAGGTCCATCTGAGCGCTTGTTACTTCAAACTCATTAAAAATCGAAGGCTACTAGAGTCATCTTTAGCTTTTTCTTGACTCTTAAAAATTGAAAAAGAAATTTGTGTCAAAGCGTCTAAAATTCATTTAATTCAGAATCACATTTTCCCCTTTATTTTAAGTTGATCAAGTAATCCGCAATCATGGACGAAAGTAAATCGAAACCCTGTCGTTCGTGGAGACTAATGAGTCAACCGTCTTTGACTTTAGAAACAAAACCATTATAGACCAAGTGAACTCATTTGACTGGATCAAAGTCCCCTGGTTTGCTTGGAACTTGTGTTCCAACATCCTTAGAGACTCTAGTTACTCTAACCATTTATAGTATTCCTTCCTCTATAGAAGAAGTTTCGCAGTCACAAGAGGACATTAAAATTGATCCTAGTGTAGTGGTGAACTCTTCTATTACTGAACTCTCTCCATCTAGGGATGATTTGGAAGGTGTCACCCCCCAACATCTGTCGCTGCAGAGTCTACACCTTCTTTAGCACCAGGAGTATTTTACGGACCTGACGATCTTTCTCTCCCACCTGGATTGGTTGCTATTGAAGAGATTGTGGAGGATCTTCCAGCCACTACTCCATTGCATTTTGGAACTGGGATCACCTTATATCCTTCTTCGTTAGAAATTGGTCTCCCTTTATTACAATTTCCTATAGAATCACTAGGAAATATTTTGGATAGACTCGATATGTTTGAACAACCGTTGACATCTAGGACTGCGTCATCTAATGCAGTAGTAGCAAAACCTCCTGCTGCTACTCCAACAATGTTCGCTTGTGTAACATCTATCCCAACTATCTCTCAACCACTAGATGGAGTCCACCGAGGGACTGTTTCGACATTATGGTCTCTTCCCGTTTGTTCATCCAAAATAATATCTAGAATCTCTTATGTTCATTCTCAGCAAATTGATCCTTCACAACAGTGTCAATTTGGGCAATCCAGTCTCCAAAGCCTAATATTACCTTTGAACACTAGATTGCTGCCATATGGGGGGCAATATGCCCTTTCATTTTCACTCCGGGAGGATGACCATATGAGAGTTCACAATAGAATTCAGGTCATGCCCGAATTACATCCAGTGCTTGGGTGCCAATACTACCTCAAAAACCAAGAGTTTTACACTCAATGCAACCATGTCTACATGTGTCGAATATCCACACTACCCTAGCTATTGTGACGGTGTCGCAAGTACAAGCATTTCCTATTGTATGCCAACCTCAAGTTTCTCAGGTCGTAATACAACAGCCTCTTGTCTCCACAGCACAACCACAATCACAGATTAGTGGCTCCTTAACCGGAGTGACCGAGGCTCAAACAGGTACTATCACCCCTCAACTTGGTCAGATAACAAGTATTGGAAAACAACAAATGATTTTACAACCATGGCTAGCACATTATCAACAATCGCAATTCCAACAAGCTTATGAGGGACCTGAGCAACAAAGATTTGTGGGTAATGGGCAGCCATTTATTCAAAACGGTCAACATTAATCATATCATAATGGTTATACCCATCAACCTTACCAAAGTTATCACCATCAGATGCATTATGCTCGTATGCAAATATCCACTACTTAGGCAATCCCATCTTATCCCGGGTATGCTTCGCTAAACCTGAAACAACAGTTTCCCTTTGTGGCGACTTTAGAGTTACTCGATGTAAATCGGCTAACAAACGATCTAATTGTTTATGCCCCTTGGTGGCCTACGATTCCTCATTAACTTCCATCAGATATTTCTAAATTTAATGGAAATCCGGGTGAAGATTCGTCAAACGTTAACTGGTTCGGCAGCAAAATGGTACATTGAATTGCCTAGAGCTTCATTCGATAACTTCAGTGCCCTTGCCACAACCATTTTAACCCATTTTTAGTTACCAATAAGGTATGAAACAGGAATAGAGCTTCTTACCAATTTCAAGCAAACGATGGCCACTCACATATCTGATCATATTCACGAGTGGCGACGTCGTTGTAGAATGGTAAAAACATATGTTCCTGATCAGCTGCTAGTTGAATGGTTTATTAAGTCATTATTACCTTCGATTATAGAAGATTTGCCAAAGGGAGGGGCCTTCACTGAAGAGCAAGTCATTGCTCGTGTGCAATATCTAGACTTGATCTATACTCAGTCAAGCACACTCTACGACAAAATCCTTGATGCTCCTAGACTGGAGTTTTTCGTTCCTCCTCCTAAATCAAACAAAGACTCTCATGCCAGTGATGGTGTGATAGGTACGACTAGCATGAAAAACCATAAAAGCTACATCAAAGAAAGCCCGTACAGTTTCTAGTCAAAGTGCAAATGAGGAAATTCTCTCCTCGGAGGTTAATGTTGTGTCGACCGACAAAGGTAAAGAATTGAAGCAACCAGGAGGCAAGAAGAAGAAGAAATGGAAAAATAAGAAATAGGATGATTCGTCACATAAAAAATATTTTGCAAACCCTTCTGGGAAAAGGAAACCCCCTTCGGGGTGTCAGATATGCGATGAGGATCATTGGATGAGAGATTTTCCACATAAAGTTGAAGTTAAGAAACTCTTTAAGAGCTCAAAAACCTCAGTGGTATTGACTGATCCATTTCCAAACCTGAGAACCAATCTGGTTTCTAGTGACAATGCTTCCCCCATCCCAAGTGGCTATGTTGTCCATTTCAAAATAGAAAAATGATGCTTTGATATCGACAAGGAATAAAGATTACAAGAATCCAAGGCTACTCATCAACCTAGTAGTTCAACAACAACTTCGACCGAAGTTGTGCCACCCATCATTCCTGAGCTAACGATAAAGCCACCAAAGGGAGTAGTACACAAATCGACATTTAATCCTCATGCCAAAGCAGCACAGAATTATAATATAGTAGAGGACCTGGCCCAATCGTCGTCCGTTATGTCGACACTTGAGGTACTATAAAATTGCCCCTCCCAAAAGCAGGCTCTATTATCAGCGATAGGTGGGATTGACCCAATGGATTCCAATCTTGTGGGCTTTAATCATAAAGGATATAAACCTCAGTTACCAACTCAACTCGCTTTCCTCATTCAAGTGAAAGCCCTCAACAAAACTATTCATCGAACAATTATTGATGAGGGGGAACTTTGGCCTCGCCACCCTTCTCACAATCATCAACTACATTAAAAGCATTAGATGGATGAAAATACACCCCATATGAGATTTTAAGTAACTTGCAAGTTGAACTCGGGGGAAAAGAAGTAGAAATTGATGTCGAAGTTATCGATGGAAACCTCGATTAGAACATCCTACTCGGAGGGCCCTGAATTTATGCTATGACTACAGTTGTGTCAACACACTTTAGAAAGATTGCATTTCATTTTCAAGGAGGAATTACAATAGTTGATCAACAAACCTTCCTCCCCAATAGTTCACAAGTTACGCGAAGCATTCCAATGATCCATGGAAGCTCTCAATCACTTCAAAATGTCAGAGTAGGCCTCCTAAAAGACCCTGCCTTAATGGGTACTTTCGCACTACCACCTCCGAGTAATATGGCAGAAGTGGCCACGGTGGAAGCCTGTAATATGATATTTTCTATATCTAAAAGATTCAGAATATTCCTAAAAATTTTGACAGAATGGATCATCGCCATTTTAGAAATATTGTAGCAATCAATTTTCTTGGCATGGGGGGCAAAACCCAAATCAACGCTCATCAAGTGTTTGGATAGATAGGTCTAGGGAATATGACACCTCTTGAGATCCTTGGTCACATGTACATTCTACACACGAAGGAATCATTCAATCAATGATGATAGGAGAGGCACCATGGGAAGATTCCCACAATCATTCCCATCTTCCAGATTACCACAAACATTCTTCCAGCAACCTTAATCATCCTTCAATTTTTTATTTTTTTATCAAATAGTGTAAATATGGTGGATTATGAGGATAGTTCTTTTACTGTGTCAACCTCAAAAATAAATCAAACAACTTCCTTTCCAAATCGAGTCTTTGATTATGATCTCGTAAAATCCAAGTTGAGTCTTTCAAATATCTTGAAGGTAAACCTTCATTCCAACCACTTCGTTGAATGCAATGAGGCTTGGGGGCATGCATCTCGATTTGCATCACTATGTTGGGGGCATGCGAACTTATAACAAGCATAGTTTTTCATTTCAAGATTGTGGAAACATGAAACCGAGTCCGAGCATATGTTGTCGCATGGTTCAAGGTCACTAAAAAATGAATGAGGCTAGGAGCAGTTTTACCGTAGGGTTCAAGCCCGTTAAAAAATAAACCCGCCACAAGCAGTGTTGTCGCATGGTTCAAGCTCATTAAAGAATGAACCAAGCCATGAGTAGTTTTACGCAAAGTTCAAGCTCGTTAAAAATTAAACCTAGCAATGAAAAAATGTTCCACGAGAGTTTAAGCTCATTAAAAAATGAACCCACCTCTGGTAAATAACCATTGCAAATGCATTGTCATCAGCTTTTGAGCCTTGGTCATGTTCTTACCATCACCTCCACTCTGTTTTAGCTGATCATACGCCTCCATTTGATTGTTTACCCCTTTTGAGGAACAACTATGATGAGTGATTTTGTTAGCCGCCTTCTTTACACTACCATGATTGAAAAGTTCCAAACCTCACCTCGAACCAGCTGCTACCCGAAAATATCACTCGTTTCGCAAAAAAAGGAGTCTCCTTTAAGCTCTTTTCATCTGACTCATAAAAAATGAAAAGATTGCTGAGCAATTGGCCTCTCCAACTCGTTAAAACGATCAAAAGTGCTATCCCTCCTCTAGATTTTAATATTTTTGGACCCGAGGGATCATTACACAAAAACGTCAAGTGCTTGTCTTGTTCGGCTCCTTAAGACTATCAAAAAGTCATCCCTTTTGTATTGTTTTATACTCTTTTCGGACTTAAGCGATTACATGACAAAAATGGATTACTCGAGTATTTTTTCCATCCCTTTTGAGACTATCTAAAATTGAAAAAGTACCAAGTTATCTTTGTCATTAAACTCGTTAAAACCAATAGCGACAAACTTGTCCATGCAGACAAGAACGAGTTTCACTATCACTATGCTCATTAAAACATAGTGACATGTTTTCCCAAAGGGAAAATTATAGAACAAGCATATGTTATCCTCCTCAAGCTTGACAAAAATAAAGAGGTACTAGTTAGCAATGGCTCTAGAAAAATTCGAAAGAAAACATGAAGAAACTTTATTGGTAGCAAGTCGCTCTTGAACATGACACTTTCACTCCATCAACGTGATCGAGTCGAGTTGGGTTATTCCATTCACCGGTCATATTACCATTGGTCTACAGTACCATCCTTTTTTTGGGTTAACGCTACCAATCCATTTCAGTGTCACCGATATGTTCAAGAGAATTCACTCAGAGAATTCACCAACTGAGCTTGTGTCTCATCCACTAGAATACCTTCATGCTTATTTCTTTCATGACCGCCACCCTAAACCTTGTATCATCAGATTGTTTTCACCTCCACAAAATCATTTGCTCCATTCCGTGTCGTAGATGTGGGATTCATTAATGCCCTCCTATGACGGGACACTTGTTGTTGACATCATCTCATTATCCAACAAGTCGACCTAGGAACAACCCTTTCAATACTTTGAAGCTTGCATGCCTCAATGGCAAGTTTCTCACATCTGGCGATAGGTTTACATCAATGGCCTTCGACTCATATATTTGGCGTGGTGTTTGACGCCAAGTCCTATTTTCACACCATGTGAATTGCACTATCGTACCTTGAGGGTCATGAAATCTCCAAGTGGAATTGAGAAGTATGAGAGAAATGACACTAATCAAAACCCGAGAAGCTCACTCACCCACCTGCAAATATCTATATATGGATCCCTCATCTCAGAGATCTAGAGGCTGAAATCTTGTATTTTGTAAAGAAGTGCTATTGGTTTCTTTGTGGAACATCATAGTGTTGCGTGATCTAAGCTTTTCATGAGGCAAAGAAGGATTTTCATGCTTGGAGGATGACGCTAGGTCAGATCAATGAGTTGTAATCCTCTCTTCTAATCTTTCTATCAATAAATATATTTGAGTTTTCCTCCACATTCTTATATGTCTCAGTTGATATATGCATTTGTGTGGTCAATATATATCTGGTCCTATATTGTTTATGATTGTAGATCTCTGTGCTTTGATGCTATTATGCTACTTTAACTTTACAGCTCCTCTTTGAAGCAAGACAAGAAAGGGAAGAGCGGCAAATATCTGTTAGACAGAAGAGGAAACAAGCAAGGAGCCAAGCGAAAGACTAAGGTTGGTACTCTTTTCTTCTCTCTCATCTACTTCTCATAAAGGAAAACGCAAGTAACTTTAGTTTGTTTGTTTCTAAGATAGCTACCTTTCTTAGTGGGACTAACATCTCTCAATGGACACTAGATTTCCCGATAACAATATGCTATTTAGCTTAAGCATATTCTTATGAACTATTTCGTTTTAATTTGTATGAATCACGTTGAATGCGTGTTCTTTTATTAATTCATAACTTTAACTTGTGGAATTTTTTGCATCTTAGCTTGTGATTCCATTCTACTAAGGTGTTCCTGTCAAAGTTCGTATTATTACACGCTTCCAACTGTGCACTTACTCTTTCCCTTCATGTTTTGGAACCTTCATGCATCACACTTGACTCTCTTTAGAGTCACACACTTTCTCTTACTCAAAGTTATCATACTTATCAGCACCCACTCCGTGGACTCCTACTCCAAACGGTGTGAGGTCTAGTTGGGACTTCATATCGGGGAGATCCCTTGAATGTTGGTGGGTTGAGCACAACAATATGATTGTGAGATTATTCATGTACAACTTTTCCTTGTTAATGGGAACACAAATTTTCCAAAAGCTCTGTGTATGAGTAATATTATATTGTGTGATGTTAAATTCATTGACTTTTCATGAAACAGTTTGTGTTTGCGTGAACTCATTGAAGTGGAACAATTTGTGAGAACCATTGTGGAGTTGAGAGTTATATTATCTTATTTAAAAGTAATTGGTGATGTCATTAAATTAGGAATACAACTTCGGTTATGAACATGTTCGACATATGAATAATATTGCATGCTTAGCTTGGTCATATATTAAGTTAAGATTGTAGGTGTTTGCAAGTGGACATAACAACAAAATTCAAATTTGTGTGCATCTAGTTATAACCTCTCATTAACATTCATTAGTGGTCACTATAATAAAAGTGAAAACATAAGAATTAAATTATCTATCTAAGAAAATTACAAGTGAAAAGTAAGCCCATTGATATAAAGGAGATAACAAGGTGATTAAATCTACACCATTTCATCATTATTTGTTATTAATAGAAGGATTAATGTATGAATGTTTAAAAATATACCATAAAATAACTAATGTAGTCGCTTAAGAGAGGTAGAGGTCCTATTTGAACAAAATCACAAGTTTATGAAATATCTTTATAATGCTCATGTTCATTATCTATTAATTTCTTCCATTTTTCATAGGTATAAGGATTAGTTTCTGTATCCCATACTAGTTGCTCACACTCACTACATGTAACCATTTCTCTTATTCAAAACTTAATTTGATGGTCTAATTCTAAACAAAACATGAACCAACCCATTGTTCTTTGTAGTTGTGTCATCAAACATTTTATTCATCATAATTTTAAATGAGTTAACAATAATAACTTTCATATACCCCCATTGTTGTATCAATAACAAAACTTTGAATATGACATATGTTCCCCCTCTTTATTTGTCATATGTATAAAGCTCCATACTAGAATATGATATATTATTGCTAGTGTAAAGAAATATGACATATTTTCTTTAATAATAATTTTATTATTATTATTTATTAAAATAATGAGAAACAATGAAAGTTTAGTATTATAATATCTTGCTAGTCATTCTTAATATTAATATTATTTAAAGTAATACAAGTTTGTTTTGTTTTATATATATATATATATATATAAAACTTTACCATATTTCATTTTACATTACATTTATCAACAAATTATTCAAGAATGGGTGGATTTTCCTATATTGGCTCACGCATATGACTTCTAGAAATTTTCAGAAAATACACATTTCAACCTTGTTTCCTGCATTAATGAAGTTAGTTAGTGGGGATATTTGAGTCTTTGACTTGCTCTAGAGACATTTTAGATTTCACTTAAACATGTAAATGTAAATATAAATGTAAATGTAAACCTAAAAGTAAATTTAAACTTTAACATTTAACATTTAACATTTTAAATTTAATATAAGCCCTATTTACAAATCAATCTTGATTATTATTATGTATAAACACAATATAAATATAAAATATTAAGAGATTTATGAACACTCAAAAAGAGGTATGGTAAGTAAATAAAATTAAAAATAACTTAAGGTAAAACTTCTTTTTATACTTACTCATGTATGGTATATAAATCAAGTTTACTTTTATATTTACTCGATAAACTTCTTTATATTTAAGAATACTCAAAAAAGATGTTTTATTTAGGTGAAGCCTATGGCCAAATAGCATTTTAATACCATGGTTCAAATACTATATTTATAAACTATGTATGGTAAATTAATAAAAATAAAAATAAAATAAATAAAACATAGTTTTATATTTAATCCATGACTCGCTTTATATTTAGGAACACTCAAGAAAGGTTTTATTTAGGTGAAGTGTATGGGCCAAATTATTATCAATACCATGCAAAAGAAAATATTGAAGATCATATTAATATTAATAAAAATAAATATGGCACATGGTATTGATCCATGGTAATTACTCATGGTAATTAGAACAAATGGTATTCATCCATGGTATTGAGGGCGAATCTAGCCTATTTAAAGTGAGAGATGAAACTAGCATAGATCAATCTTTACTCTAGATCTACGAAGGGGCCATAGGCATCAAATATTGACATCTAGCATAGAGTGCAAAAAGATTTGTTCCCTCTTTGTTCCCCATAGATCTAGATTAAATATTGATATATGCTAGTACATTAAAGTGAGAGATGGAACTAGCATAGATCAATCTTTACTCTAGATCTACCAAGGGAAGAGAGGGATCAAATATTGACATCTAGCATAGAGTGCAAAAAGATTTGTTCCCTCTTTGTTCCAGATAGATCTAGATTAAAGATAGATATATGCTAGTACTTAGTTGGTGACTCTTTTACTATCTCTAAGATGGCCCTTAGTGCACTTGAGTAATGAATTAGTTATAAAAAACAAATATTGGTCACCCCTTGAGAAAAGAATTAGTTATAAAACTCTAATAATTTTCATTTCAATAATTAGACATTGACATTATTTTTTTTTGACATAGTTATAAAATAATGTATCACATGAGCACATGGTTCCACTATAGCTTATGGTATTACAATTGTCTTTATTCCTATCATTTTTTTTCCATAACTGTGATTATAGGTGATCTCAGGGGAGTATGGTAAAGTTGTTTTAAAGTAATATAATGAAATGTAAACATTTTTAATTGGTCAAATTAAAATAAAAATTTAGATAAAAATAACTCTACTTTAAAGAGTTTGAGTCAAACTAGAATATAAATAAAATTAACACTACATTAAAATAAAATTAACATCAAAATAAAATAATTACTTAAACTTGGCTTTATCAAGATACCCACTCTTTGAGCTAGAGGTTCATAGAGTACTTAAATGAGTAAGAAGTTTTTAATTTATGATGAGCCCATGGTAGCTAGGTTCAAATATATTTTGGCTCTACAAGGGTATTTACCATAGTTAGAGTGGTACTACCGAGAGGCATTCTAGAGCGCCTATCCCAAGCTCCCCCACTCCTAGGAGCTTGGGAGCTAGTGGGAAACTCTCCAAAACTTCAGGGAACTTCAATGGGTACTTTGGAGCCTTTTAGGAGCTTCACTTCAACAAATTTTTGAGGTAAGTGTATTTGACATTGCAACTCATGGAACTATGTGAAGGGAAGTGTATGTTGTTGGTTTATATTTAGATATGAGTTTGGAACTAAGAGAAGCAACCCATTTATGAAATCCCATTCTATCATATTGGCCAATCTTGATCTTTGTCATCTCAAATCTCTTCATTCTCATCATAAAATATGATGGTGGATGTCATATAAAAACATTCACACAGATTGTCAACCACTCCAAAAACTATGATTATCCCATGGTTTTCATGGAAAAAAGATGAAATACTAAAGAAAACAAATTAGTTGAAATTGTGAAATATAAATATTATTAAAAAAATATTTTTTAATTTAATTTTCATATTTATGTAAGTATAAAATATTATATTAATAAGGAAATTTTATAATTTTTACCATACAAATTTCTCTTTCAAATAATATTGGTCTTAAACTCAACTTTTTAATTTTTTTTAATTATTATTAATATGTATTTTATATTTTCATTATATATATATATTATTGGTGAGGTGATATCAAGTGGGAGGAATTGAACTAGTGAATTAACATATAAAGGTGCACTAAATGAACTAATAATAATAAAGTAATAACAACATTTTTTCGAGTTTGGGAGTTCTTCATGTTTCAACATGTAATTTTTATTGGATTGACAACCTTTGGATGGAAATAAATAAATTATTTTATTTTTATTTTCGAGATATATGCTTAATTTTAACATATTCCTTTAAATTTGGGCAAAACTTGTAATGCTGCCAGAAACTTGTGCAAGATAGGTATTTACCCTATATCCATCCTAATTCCAAATCAGCCAATGGTAGAGGGGATCAAATCTCTTTTGGCTCCAATAGCTTTTAAATAGATTTGATATCCCTCTTAGTAAATCCTGATTTAAGATGGATAGACGCTTGTTTTTACTAAAAAAGGTGATATTGATGATTCATTTTTTTTCTTTATTTTTATTTTTATATTTTCGATACAATTGAAATAAATTGTTCTAAATTTTATACAATTATTTCTTTAAAAAATCAGCTCAGTAAGTAAAATTTGATTACTTTGCAATAATATATTTGTATCATGTCTAAATGTGGAATACCCTTTGTAAATTATACACCATATAAGTTTTAAGACTAGATTATGAAAGCTTTAAGACTAGATTGTGAATTTTCATAAATAAGCCCAATGCTAAAACTCATGTGTCATTCATCTACAGATTTTCCTTGTTGTGCATCACTAAGTTTGAAATATAGTGTCATTAGATTCATATTAAAGCTAAAATAGTGTCATTAGATTATGATTAAAGCAAAAGAACAAGTGTATGTATTTTGAATAAAGATTAAAAAAGAAACTAGCTTCAGTTAAATTAAAATGATTAAAATAATAATAATATTTTTATGAGTCAATCATAATTATAAAAATAAATAAATAGTTATACAAAACATTTAAATAATGTGAACTCATAACAAAATTTGTACATGAAAAAATTGTTCCTAGCTCATGTACATTAGATTTACTGTCCAAATGTTTTTAGCGCAATTGACAAACCAATTATTGACAAGTTTTCTATAGATCCCAGCATTGGTAGAAGTTGTTATAACCAATTTTGATATAAATAAATTCTAATATATATATATAATAGATTATATTATTTATATCATATATATATATCTATAATAAATATATATAATATATATATATTTATATATACATATATATTATAATATATTAATTATATATATAAGGTTATGAACTCAAAGTAATGTTCACCTTTTACCAGTGGAAAAGAAACCGGTAATTGCTATGAAGCTAACACTAGTACCTGTACACACCATTCTTCTTATCATCTAAGAATGCCCTTTGGAGCCATACCCACTTGAAAACCTTTGTTTGGGACCCTAGGCATAGCATGATGAAACTTTGGAAAGGACTCGGAAACCTATGTATGTCTTGGTTTGACTGTAACAGGGGGTTGGTGAGTCTGTACATACCAATATATTAGCTGACCAAGTGCATAATCTTTGCTATAAATTTTCTTCCATTCTTGGAATCCTGTTTCCAAGTTGTCTAACCATAACCCTTGACCTCTAGAGTCTCCTCTTTATATCAGTCTTGATCTGGGTTCTACATCTAGATCAATAGGATTGATGGAAATAGGAGGAGACTCCAGAGGTACATGATTATGATGCTAAGTATGCAGACAACCTAGAACTAGAATCCCAAAAATGGAAGAAGATTAGTAGCACTAGGTCAGCTAATATATGGGTATGTTCAAACTTCCCCAGACCCAAGTTATATCCTAACCAAGGCACAGAGAAGTTACCTTGTCCTTCAAGGCATTTCATCACACTATACCAAGACTCCCAAATAAGAGGTTTCAGGTGGGTATGGCTCCAAAAAGTTTGGCTAGAAGATAAGAAAAATGGCTTGTAGTGATATTGGTATTAGATTCATAACTTCATAGTTTAGCAAATATTCATGTACAAATGCTTTTTCTGAGTGATCTTGAATTCTTTACAAGAGCTACAACCTCAAAAGAAATGGCCAAAGGATGAGTTTTTGAATTTGAAAAATAGTCTAGGATTGTTTTGGAGTCCTATGAAAAACAGGCTAGTAGTATTTGAAGGTCCATGACATCATTGACAAGAGGCACATATGATTATTTCATTTGATTATGAAGACACAAGAGACTACCAATTTTTTTAGCAGATTGAAATATGTGTGGTTATCAGTGAATCAACGCAAATGGAATTTCTCTTAATACATGAAAGTATTTGAAAATCATTTCAAAAGTTATTTGATTACTTTACCATGTCAACTGAATATCTTGATCAACTAGAAGGAAATCTTTTTTATGAAGAAATATGAATTTAATTATGATGTAACAGGTAGTTTTGTATGAATTATATAACTATGTAAGTGATTTAAATTATTCTAGATGAGAAATTGAGCTGATTAGATATGGTTTCTGTCCTTTTCAAACACATTCAAAAGAAAGAGTGATTTTAAGGTAATTTTATTTTTTCTTTGACTATATTTAAATTTTAAAGTATTAATACAAATTTAAAGTTTATTGGGCTGAAATTAGATTAAAGATATAGAGATAAAGGTGTTACAGAAATTTCATTTTTTCATTGATTATACTTTAATTTTAGATAAGACATTAATAAAAATTTAAAGTTTATTGGACTTAGATTAAATTAAATTTGTTGGAAAAATACATAGATAGGAATTCAACATCAAAAAAATACTCTTGGGATTTTGTTTCAGGTTGCTTGCAATTGTTATTATTCTCTTTTGATTTTGTTGAACATTCTCTGCAATTGGTATGCATGTTATTTGAACTGTGGATAAAGAAAATCAAGCAATTGTTGGAATTAATGCTTTCATGTATGTGTAGGTGTCCAGTAGCTAGCTGGGGTCATTCTAGAAGCTGTTGATTACAATGCATGAGCTGTTTGGTTATCATGTATCAAAGTCAGTAATCTATATCCTATATATGCGTTCTGGCAATCAATAACAATGTCTAAGATTGGTTTGTAATATCAAGAGTCTTTTTGATCTCTATGTTTTCTAATATGGTATTAGAACTAGATATGTTTAATTTTTGTAATGTCTGAACATTTATGTTTGTGAGTGTATTTGGTGTTTAGTTGTTGTGATCTATTTGGAGAATTTGAGAATTTTTATTTTCAGTTTTTTATGAGAATCAAATTGGCCGGTCAATGATACATAATGCTGGAAAATGACTTGTGGATCCTGGATCTGTGTGAGAGAAGGCCATGTTTTGGCTTCGGAAAAATGAAATAAGAAAGCAAGTTCGGCATCGAACCATAAAGCGACGGATGTGTCACTGGCCATAAAGCCAAAGCGTCGAACTGCGTGGAGCACGGAACTAATTTGCAGGGTTTTCAACACTGATCATAAGCATTGGGCCGGTTGAAAAATGAAACAGGAAGACTGTGCAGAAGAAATTTAAAGGTTCTGCTGTTTTAAAGATCAGATACGAGGATGGGGACGCAGAGGTGATCGACACCGACGATGTCCGTGGCATTTTGGTCCTGGAAGATGAAAATTGCAGGAAGATGAAAATTGCAGGAAGAGGATGGAGATTTATTTGTATAGATGTGTACCTTTTGTAGAGCTATATGTGTGCTGCTCAGAATATTTCGTAGAGCCAGTGAGGGCAGATGATTTTATGCATTATGATGAACCGCTAAAATATTGTGAATGAAGCTATTCATTTGGTCGTGATTCCTCAAGTGAACGTAATTGACATCGATCATGGGATGTGCAAACGCTAACATATGGGCGTTTTTCTTTCTTCTTCGAGGAAAGGCTAAGGATTAAGAGTATGGGTTTTTTATTCAAATTTAGTAAAAAATTAAAATATTTGTACTTTTATAAATTTTAGTAAAATAAAAATGATTCAATTCTTTATTCAAATAAGGTCAAACAAATTATTAACAATTGTTATTATTATTAAAAATCGAAAAAAGAAAGTTGGAATTATTTATTAAGCCAACTACGACCACACATTGCGTTTGCACGTTGACCAGAGATTTGGAATGTTTTGGATGGCGACTGCAAAGACTTTGAATGTTCATTATTGAATTTATCCACTTCACTCAACCATTAATTTGGATGGATATAAAAATTCTGTTAGGTTATAGTTACATCTTTACCTAAAAATTGGATTTATCTAAGTTATTTTGTTTTATGATGGGAGGGTCTAGTTTTTTAGAAGCATTATGGCTTTTTTTTTACATATACTTGTCAGAAACCCTGACAACCCTCACATCAAAACGATCACATTACAATCACATAGGCAGAATACGCTACAGGCAGCAGCTCAGCTCTCCAATCAAAGAATGGTCATGTCCAAGAATTGGGTGGTGTGGATGGGAAGGCAGAGAGCTGGGAAGTGAGAGGACTGTTTGTTTAGAAGTAGCTTGTTCCCAACCTCTGTGGGGAAGCCAATTAGTGTTAAATTTATTCCAAAAGAGTTTTAGGTCGCTCAGAATATGTTGCGCATGATCAAGGATGTGAGCAGTTGCAGCAAGTTGGAATGTTTTTGTTTTCATTTTAGAGCTAAGGACAAAAAAGATATTTATTTATCTGCGTTTGTAGTGGGTTGGAGTTTTATTATATTATATTGTGATATTGTCTAAATGTAATATGAAAAATCAAATGAATAACTAATTATATAATACATTAATATATTTTTAAATTTCTGGTTCTTGATGGATAGTGACACAAGAACATATCACAATTTGTCTGGAGCTAACTATATGAGCTTACATGTTAATTTGATTATATGTTTAAAAGGTTATCTTGTGAAATTGACTTTTCAAGAATACATTCACAAAGTTCTTACATAATTAGGGAATAGAGCTGAAAACCATGTTTTGAACAAATGGAAGTATGCTCAAAAGATGGTGGTGCTCATCCATGCTACAAGTTTTCCTTCCATAAATTATTTTTTGAATTGCAAACTAGTCATGTTAGTACATGATGGTCCTATATAACTTTTCTTTACATTGCATATGACTCCTATTGGTGGAGAACCCTAAATACCATGTTTTTTGGATTAGATATTTATTTAAATTGAATTTGGATATGGGATTTTATGATTAATTTTGAGGAATTAATTTGTTATTTCTGAAGACTCATCATATATATAGAAGAAAAAACGCTAACCTTCTCATACCATTCTATAAATATATATGTCAACCTGTAAAGTTTTGTAGATGTTCTATGCTAAGAGCAATTTCACTTTCCTCACAGCAA
>APFE030715939.1:292744-346436 GCA_000404065.3 Pinus taeda | reverse complement strand
CCAGGGGTTAGTTAAACATCAAGACATTGCTCATCATTCTCCGCTCTCTCAAGTGTTGGCACTTTAATGTTTGGACATTCCTCTATGTCTCATTCATTATCACTCTACCTACTCTTGGTCACTTCCATGACGTGACATAGAGCTTATTGTCATATGGAAAGTGGAATTCTTGGAGCAAAGGGTGGTTTGTGTGTCATATTGAAAGGCCAATTGCTTTCCCTAAATATTTTATGACAATTGACATCCGGCACATGTTCTGGAAGGATAAGGAGGAGATCATTCAAGAACATGACTACCATTTATATTTTGGCATTCTTGTATATATAGCTACTTATGTCCCAAATACTAGGCATACTTTCATTATTGACTTATGTTGGAAAATAAAGACTATATTGGATAATGCTCTCATAGAGAGGAATGATGCAAAAGATGAAAATTTTCTCATTTTGGATGACATGTAACCACAATTGAGGAATTTGGGCTACCATCTTGAGGACAATGAGGTTTGTCTTTACCTGGGAACAAGTCTAAGTGTTGGTCAAGGTGAAGTCAATTCCATAGAGTTGTAACACTATGACTTCTCTTAAATTTCTAAATGAATATTAAGCCTTGGGCTTCTTTGTTTCTTATATTTTTCGAACTTCTCAACATAGGAAATTTTAGGCATATCATACTTTTTTGTTTCTTCTTGTTATGGTTTTGCTTCATCTTGTATTATTTTGTGCATGAACTATTTCAAGAAAAAAAAAGTAATGCACTATTGATGGTTTGGTTTCTAGAATGGTAGAGTGAAGGCTTATAGAAGTCTACTAAACATGTAATTTGGTGATTAAATAATGATATTAGCTTCACACACAAAAAAGAGACGAAAACGATTTAATATGGCATGTATTAATTTTACTGTTGCCAATGCATTGAATTTAGTATTGTAATTAAGTTGTTTCCATCATTAGTATTTATGGAATTCAAAATTGTTGAAAATTTCTTTGAATACTTCAATTTATTGCTTTTTATGGAATTCAACATTATCAAAAAAAATATTTAAATGCCTTAATTTCTTGGAAGATTTATTTATTTTTATTTAATATTTTATTTTTATTTTTTATTTATTTATTTTTTCATGTTCATATCTCATATATTCATTTTGTTGAATATATACATATAATTCATAAATAATTGAAAATTGAGTTTAGGTGTCTATATTTAATAATAAACAAGTAATGATGTCACTAAAGATGTAATGAGTTGAAAATGAAAATGGTTTAATTTGATAACTATACTATTATCATCTAATTATGTTTTTGCCTCTCATTTTGAGGTATAAGGTTTAGATGTATAATTTTGGTTTAACTGAACATCTAATTCACTACATGTTGAGAAAGGCTAGTACCTTTGGTATGCGCACAAATTAAACTTGAGATGACATAGTGTATAACATACCCCCTACTATCCCTAGCACTTAGTAAGGGTAGAAGGAGGAAGTTACTCTCATTACTTGACCTCCAAAATCTAGTTATGGAAATGAGATCTAATTTTTTTAACCTTTTTCGACTCTCTCAAAACCTAAAAAAGGTGGCACCATTGTGTTTGTCTTGTTGAGACCTTTCCAACGATAAACAAATTGTCTTAATCAAAATCTATGAACAAAAGATATGCATGTTCAAGTATTTTTCTATCAAATAATTCCACGTCATCCTCACTTTCCATTTGGCACCCACGTGGTGCCCACATGGTTATCCAAATCATGTCCACCTTACCAACACTTCAAAGAATGACCCCAACTTTCAACTCATTCATTACAGGTTACGTGTTATTCATGCTATTTTCATTCTATGGTTTAACTAGACCAACATATAACATTCATATAATATATACCATGTCTACCAATGCGAACCCCTGCACAACCAGATCACCCAGGAATAAAATCTCAACAGAAATCCTTGTGGTCCCTCATTGAAAATTTTGGGGAGAACCTTCTAAGGCTATGTGGATCCTAGGTGGATCCCTTCCCCATGCATCCCATCATCATTTATGCAGGCACACACATGGGATCCACCCTATCCACATCGCCCCAACCCAATCTACTTTGCTTCTCTTCACATATGTCGAGGTTATGTGGAAGATCCACATGGAATATGACCACATCAACTCTACTGCATGAGTTCTAGGCACTTGCAGGTGGTATATTCTCTTAGGCTTGTGCATCTGGGCTTCATCGCGCTACATCACCTCACGAATTAAATGCCAATGGGATTGCACCAAAATCCAAAATAAATCATTGGGGATTAAGCACTAGGGTGATGTCAACATGTGTTTTTTCTAGGGTGACATTGCCCTCTACATGAATCCCCTATGGGCGTGTGATGTGACACTCATTTACCAACAACTTGGCCTCACCAAACCCCTAAATCTAGATGATAGATTTCCTTCTCTTCAATCACCATGTGGCCCTGGGGCCATGTTACCTGCCATGCTGGGTGTGGGTCCCACTTGGTCCTTCGCCTTGATATACCAATCGTTTATCAATGGGAGCCATCCCACATGTCTTCCTGACATTTTAATATTAGAGGGATTTCCCTGGGCTCCCATGTAATCACCTGAGGTGAAACTTCTAAGACATGTGGATAATGCGAGCCCTTGTGACAACAGACACTGGACAGGTAAGATATCCCCTGCCTACACCTGTGGACATGGCTTCAAGCCATATGACATATAAGGTTTTTTTCTTTGCACTCCTCGCGCCCTAAAATTCCAACCCCCATAGCATAGGTATATGTGATGTGGGATTTTCCACCCTCAGATGTTGTCATGACGCCTAATCACATGGGCCTATTACAACACAAAGGTTGGGCCCTTAATGTTTCATGGATCAACCCCTTCTTATTGCACATGTGTATTGTTATATAGACATAAATCTCTCAGAGCTATCCCTCATGAGCTTCAAATGTATGCACATATTTGGCATTAACTCCCTCCCTCCTGAGCTTATAACGGTTTTTCCCCATCCAGTTTATACATAGGGATTTAATCACATATAAATGTGTTTGTGTGTGTGTATTTAAAGGTTATCCTTCTTGATCTTGAAGTTGTGTATATCTTTCCTGAGCTTATGGGTAAATATCGACAAGATAGCCAAATCATTTTAATGCAGGCATACATTTGTTTATCACATATTTTTTTATCTCCTCTATACTCAACCATATGGACCAATTTAAAGAATTAATATGAACATATGAGTAACCCACTCCTAATTATTCACTTAGGCAATTATCATCTTTGTTGCCTGAAAGTAATAATATCTACAAAGAGCATGATAAAACATTAATATATTAGCCTTCGAGGATCAACCATCCCTCATCATTTGTGTGGAATATAACATTATTTATTCACATATAAATTTAACATTTCTCAACAATAACATACACATTAAACCAACATATTACCCTATGAAAAATCCCTAGCCTTGCTAGGCTTAAAATTTACAAAAAAACCTACTATGCATTCTTTTAATAAAGTATAATCTGTAGAAATTTCACCTGTAGAACAAACTGATATATGCAATGCCCTAAAGCATAATACTTATTCTACTTCTACAAAACATTAAGTGGAAGCATAATCAAATTCATGAGCAACATCAAGTAGAAACATGCATAAATGATCAAGAGAAATAATCACACATAACAAAAGATATATCCAGGGGAAAGCACCAACATAAAACCCCAACCATGTATTATCAATCAAGTGGAAATCCTCTTCACAATATAAGAAGAATTAGCTCTCAATCTATTCAGTTCTCAATGAACTATGAAGATATGAAGATATGTCTCATGAACCAACCAAGCCCTGTTTATATAGGCTTTACCTATGGTCATTACGTAGTTTTCTTCGGAAATAATTGCAAAAGCATATGCTATTAATTCCAAACATACCAAAATAACCAATGGTCCAAATACACAATCCTTGAGGACACTAGTTCCTCAATCATGCAAAAACTACTTACTAGAAATAGTCAAGCATCTGATAGTACACTATCCCACATTTGATCTCAATTAGGTCTCTAACAGAACTAACACGCAACAGTTATCCATGAGTGAATTCTCAGTTATCTAAAATAATAGTTGTCACATGCATGCAAGCATTAACAAACTATATTTTATTATTTTAACAACTTGTTAAAATAATCTAACTGGACTTGACTAGTTTGAACTAAGTCAATTGATTCTGTCATTATAGATAACTCATACTTGTTCCCTCAATCAACAGAGGAAATTAAGGATAAATTCCTCAATCAGTGGGACAACTCATGTACATGCTCACAAAGACTTCAAATTCGAATTTCCTTAACTAATTAACTCAACTGAATTAATTAATTAATATTTCCAATTGCTGTTAAGACCAAAATTAATTTTACTTGCTATAGATAGACTAGGGACTGCTATAAATAGGAAGGGACCCATAAATGCTATTTTTAGAACTTTCTACTTTTGGCAGTTTCACCTCTCACCCAATGTGGCCAATGACCTCACTGGCCAAACTGCTATTTTTGGACATGTTATTTTTAGCACATTTTAAATTTAGCATTTCTTGTTGCACACTTTTCAACACTCCCTCTCAACAAGAAAGGCTTTCTCTCGAACCTGATCTTGTAACTCTATAATGTTCTACATGCAACACATTTACCTGGTACACTTGCTCCAACAACACTTGGAACAAAAAACACTCCCAACTAATCACTCTGTTGGGCTAGGAACATACTCTGATGCTGAAGCTCTATTTTCTACTGACAAGTGCTCCCTCTCTGACATCTGCGCTACTGCAACATCTCCATGCATCTCGCACCATTGCAAACCTCTTTGTACCACCTAGCACTATGCAAAACACTTGTGCCTCTCGCATTGTTACAACTTGCTAGCTATGCACTGTCCTGGGATTCCCTGCACTGTCGCTCTCTCTACTGCTCCATCCGCATCTGTCTCTACCCAATCAGTTAGTTCCTACTACTCCACATCGGGGCTCCTGTAGCAAGGACTCATCCAAGAGGTTGGGTACCTCAAGGATCCCGCTGCTCCTCCTTGGGACAATCACTCTATATCGCCCCACCTCCTACTTGGAGGTATGGCTGCATGTGATCCCTCGGCCCACTTGGCTCAAAGTTTCCCCCTACTGGAGGTCTTTGCATGAGTAGATGTCTCTACTCGATCTCCTCTTAGCTTCCCTTGTTGCGGCTGCTCCACAACCTCCTGAAGTTGCTGCACTAATCGTGGCTCCTCCATAATCATCTTAGACTTCTTCTGGCTCTGCATGTTGAGAGGTAATATACCTTCCCTCTCAACCACCAAGTCTCCATCAGTTTCCTTGTTGCTCAAGGCTTTGCATGCATCTTGAACCTCAAGAGCATATAGGTTCTTCACTCGTGAACCAATCTGCTTCACGTGTTTAGTGATGATGTGTCTAAGGAAAACCTTTCCCTTATTGGAGACTACATCATAGCCTTTGTCTTCCAGCATCGCGATCGATACCAAGTTTCTCTTCAATCCTGGTACATACTTGACATCGGTCAAGGTAAGGTGAGCTCCATACTCCCTCTGAAAAATAATCGTGCCTACACTTGAGACATTATACTTTTCATCATTACCCATTGCTATAAGTATCTGGAGATCTTTCTCCTCCAAAGTACTGAACAAACTCTTGTTGCCGGTCATGTGGAAATAAGCTCCACTGTCACGAAACCAACCACTTCCCACCATGGATGAAACCATGCATGCGAAGAGTGTGAAATCCAACTCAAACTATCAAGCAAGTGCCTCCCTTCTTGGATTTCCTCCGTGGACAGTTTGTAGCATAATGGCCCACCTCATGACAACAAAAGCATCACACTTTCAATTTGTCAACCTTCTTCCCATCATTGGAGGAATTTGATTCAAAAAGAGAAACCTTCTCCTTCCCCTTCTTCACCTTACTCACTAAGGCATAGTTCTCCTCATCATGCATGGATGAAGAACTATCTCTGGTGCTCCATCTGATCTCCTCCTACATCAAATCTGACCATAGTCGTTCCCAATTTGGCAGTTTCTCCCTTCCATTCACCGAGTCCTAGTAGCTATGCAAGCTCTTAGGAAGGCTAAGGAGTGCTAGACTCACCATATCCTCATCTGATGTCATGACCCCTACACTTGCAAGCTCATCCCTGCATGTGATGAGCTTCGTCAGATACATAGAGATCGTCTCATCCCTTTCACACTTGATCTTTCGAAGTTTGTCCTTCAGTGCTAGCTTCCTTTAATCACTGCTATTATGATATAAATCTTTCAATGTTTTCCACATTGCATGTAGAGTCTCCTTCCCATGGATGCTCGAGACAATGTGATCTCGCACTCCCTCCAAGAGAATTCTCCTAGTTCTAGCCACACACTTCCTCGATTACTCCTACTCAGTCTTGTCAGTAGGCTTAGGGATTTCTTGATTAATGAAATCCTTAAGACCATTATCTTCCAAAACTGCCTCCATGGGATCCTTCCAAGCTATATAGTTTGAGCTACCATCAAGGGCATACTCAAGCCTCAAACCATAGAATGCCATTGATGAAATAGATGTGATAAGAACTTGAGATTGATATCCCGAATAATAAACTTCAAATTTCTCCTACTAGTATACTGTTCTTGCTTGACCACCTATGCTTCGATACCATGTAGAAATTTCACCTGTAGAACAAATCGATATATGAAATGTCCTAAAGCATAATACTTGTTCTATTTCTACAAAAAATTAAGCGGAAGCGTAATCAAATTCATGAGCAACATCAAGTAGAAACATGCATAACTGATTAAGAGAAATAATCACACATAACACAAGATATATCCAGGGGAAAGCACCAGCATAAAACCCCAACCATGTATTATCAATCAAGTGGAAACCCTCTTCAGAATAAAAAAAGAATCAGCTCTCAAGCTATCCAGTTCTCAATAAACTATGAAGATATGAAGATATGTCTCATGAACCAACCAAGCCCTGTTGTCCAATCCCTATTTCCTTGCGCATTTTGCTTAGGAAATAATATTAAAATCATATGCAATTAATTACAAACATACCAAGTTACCTATGGTCCAACTACGCAATCTTTGAGGACACTAGTTACTCAATCATGCAAAAACTACTTACTAGAAATAGTTAAGCATCTGATAGGACATTGTCCCACATCTGATCTCAACTGGGTCTCTGACAGAACTGACATGTAACAGTTATCCATGAGTGAATCCTCGGTTATCTAAAATAATAGTTGTCACATGCATGCAAGCATTAACAAACTATATTTTATTATTTTAACATGTTAAAATAATCTAACTAGACTTGACTAGTTAGAACTAAGTCAATTGATTCTCTCATTATAGAACTCATACTTATTCCCTCAATCAGTGGAGGAAATTAAGGATAAATTCCTCAATCAGTGGGACAACTCATGTGCATGCTCTCAAAGACTTCAAATTCGAATTTCCTTAACTAATTAACTCAACTGAATTAATTAATTAATATTTTCGACTGCTGTTAAGACAAAAATTAATTTTACTTCCTATAGATAGACTAGAGACTGCTATAAATAGGAAGGGACCCAAAAATGCTATTTTTAGAACTTTCTATTTTAAGCAGTTTCACCTCTCACCCAATGTGGCCAATGACCTCACTGGCCAAACTGCTATTTTTAGGCATGCTATTTTTAGCAGGTTATTTTTAGCACATTCTAAATTTAGCATTTCTTGTTGCACACTTTTCAACAGTCCCTCTCAACAAGAAAGGATTTCTCTCGAACCTGATCCTATAACTTTGGAATGTTCTACATGCAAGACATCTACCCGGTCCACTTGCTCCAACAACGCTTGGAAAAAAAACACTCCCAACTGACCACTCTGTTGGGCTAGGAACATACTCTTATGCTAAAGCTCTACCTGCTGCTACCAAGTGCCCCTTCTCTGACATCTGTGCTACTGCAACATCTCCATGCATCTCGCACCATTGCACACCTCTTTGTGCCACCTAGCACTATGCAAAACACTTGTGCCTCTTGCATTGCTGCAGCCTGCTAGCTATGCACTATCCTGGGATTCCCTGCACTATCGCTCTCTCTGCCGCTCCATCCGCATTTGTCTCTACTCAATTAGTCAATTCCTGCTACTCCACATCGGGGCTCCTGTGGCAAGGTCTCATCCAAGAGGTTGGGTACCTCAAGGATCCTACCCCTCCTCATTGGGATGATCACTCTATATTGCCCCACCTCCTACCTAGAGGTATGGCTGCATGTGATCCCTTAGCCCACCTGGCTCGAATTTTCCCCCTACTAGAGGTCTCTGCATGAGTAGATGTCTCTACTCGATCTCCACTTAGCTTCCCCTATTGTGGCTACTCCACAACCTCTTGAAGCTGCTGCACCAATCGTGGCTCCTCCACAATCATCTGAGACTTCTTTTGGCTCTGCATGTTGAGAGGTAATATACCCTCCCTCTCAATCACCAAGTCTCCATCAGTTGCCTTGATGCTCAAGGCTTTGCATGCATATTGAACCTTAATAGCATATAGGTTCTTGACCCGTGAACTAATCTGCTTCACTTGTCTAGTGATGATGTGTCTAAGGAAAACCTTTCCCTTACTAAAGACTACATCATAGCCTCTGTCTTCCAGCATCGCGATCGACACCAAGCTTCTCTTCAATCCTGGTACATACTTTACATTGGTCAAGGTAAGGCAAGATTCATGCTCCCTCTAAAAAATAACCGTGCCTACACCTGAGACACTATACTTCTCATCATTACCCATCGCTATGAGTATCTGGAGATCTTTCTCCTCCAAAGTACTGAACAAACTCTTGTTGCTGGTCATGTGGAAATAAGTTCCACTGTCAAGAAACCAACCACTTCCCACCATGGATGAAACCATGCATGTGAAGAGCGTGAAATCCAACTCAAACTGTGAAGCAAGTGCCTCACCTTCAGATCCTTCCCCGGATCCCTTCTTAGATTTCCTCTGTGGATAATTTGCAGCATAATGGCCCACCTCATGACAATGAAAGCATCACACTTTTGATTTGTCAACCTTCTTCCCACCATTGGAAGAACTAGATTCAGAAAGAGAAAACTTCTCCTTCCCCTTCTTTGGCTCACTCACTAAGGCACAATTCTCCTCATCCTCCATGGATGAAGAACCATCTCTGGTGCTCCGTCTGATCTCCTCTTGCATCAAATCCGACCATAGTCGTTCCCAATCTGGTAGTTTCTCCCTTCCATTCACCGAGTCCTGGTAGCTATTCCAGCTCTTAGGAAGGCCAAGGAGTGCTAGACTCACCATATCCCTCAATCTCGATGTCACGACCCTACACTTGCAAGCTCATCCCTGCATGTGATGAGCTTGGTTAGATACATAGAGATTGTCTCATCCCTTTCACACTTGATCTTTCGAAGTTTTTCCTTCAGTGCCAGCTTCCTCTGATCACTACTATTTTGATATAAATCTTTCAATGTTTTCCACATTGCACGCAGAGTCTCCTTCCCATGGAGGCTCGAGACAATGTGATCTCGCACTCCCTCCAAGAGAATTCTCCTAGCTCTAGCCACACACTTCCTCCATTCCACTTGCTCAGTGTTGTCAGTAGGCTTGGGAATTTCTTGATCAATGAAATCCTTAAGGCCATTATCTTCCAAAACTGCCTCCATGCGATCCTTCCAAGCTATATAGTTTGAGTTGCCATCAAGGGCATACTCAAGCCTCAAACCCTGAACACCCAATCGATGAAATAGATGTGATAGAACTTGAGATTATATCTCGAAATTAAGTAAACTTCGACATTTCTCCTGCTACTTATACTGTTTTGCTTGATCACTTGTGCTCTGATACCATGTAGAAAATAATCGATAAACACTCGATATATATATGTCATGTCCTAAAGCATAAATATCTGTTCTATTTTTTTCTTTATCTACAAAACATTAAGCAGAAGCATAATCGAATTCATGAGAAACATCAAGTAGAAACATGCATAACTGATCAAGAGAAATAATCACACATAACACAAGATATATCCAGGGGAAAGCACAACCATAAAACACAACCATGTATTATCAATCAAGTGGAAATCCTCTTCACAATACAAAAAGAATTAGCTCTCAAGCTATTCAGTTCTCAATGAACTATGAAGATATATCTCATGAACTAACCAAGCCCTGTATATAAAGGCTTTACATATGGTCCAACCCCTATTTCCTTGCGTAGTTTGCTTAGGAAATAATAGAAAAAGCATATGCAATTAATTCCAAACATACCAAATCAACCTATGGTCCAACTACGCAATCCTTGAGGACACTAGTTCCTAAATCATGCAAAAACTACTGACTAGAAATAGTCAAGCATCTGATAGTACACTGTCCCACATCTAATCTCAACTGGGTCTCTGACATCACTGACATGCAACCGTTATCCATGAGTGAATCCTTAGTTATCTTAAATAATAGTTGTCACATGCATGCAAGCATTAACAAACTATATTTTATTATTTTAACAACTTGTTAAAATAATCTAACTGGACTTGACTAGTAAGAACTAAGTCAATTGATTCTTTCATTATAGAACTCATACTTATTCCCTCAATCAGTGGAGGAAATTAAGGATAAATTCCTCAATCAGTGGGACAACTCATGTGTATGCTCACCAAGACTTCAAGTTCGAATTTCCTTAACTAATTAACTCAACTGAATTAATTAATTAATATTTCCAACTACTGTTAAGACCAAAATTAATTTTACTTCCTATAGATAGACTAGGGACTATTATAAATAGGAAGGGAACCATAAATGCTATTTTTAGAACTTTCTATTTTTAGCATTTTCACCTCTCACCCAATGTGGCCAATGACCTCACTGGCCAAACTACTATTTTTAGCAGGTCTATTTTTAACACGTTCTAAATTTAACATTTCTTGCTGCACATTTTTCAACAATTTGTTATGGCTATGATAAACACATTGAAAGATTTCATCCCATTGTTTGTAGTCAGAAAAATTCCTCTACCAACGAAGGGAGAAAAAACCCAATGATAAGCCCCAATTAGACTTGCTCTTGTTTGGTGCAGTGATTTCCACTAGTATGTAGGCTTGATTGCAACCAAATAGATTTCTCCTCGAAACGATACTTTCACATTGAAATTATTCTAAAGCATAAATATACTCCTATTTAATCATAAAAATACATTTCTATATCTAATCCTAAACTAACAACAATAAGAGATTGATTACGAACATGTAATTCATAAGGGAAAACAAGAAGAAATTCATTTTTCTTCATCATAAACCATGTTGACATATTTAAATAACATAAATGAGAAGAAATTCCACATATATGCTATCAGAACATATCCATACAAGCGAATTCAAAATCAAATTATTATATTTCATCAAACAATCTCAATAATGAATATAATTGACAAATTCTTGAAAAAAAAGCACAATTTGACAAAATGATCATGAATTAGCTTTTACTTGTATTATATGTTGAGAAAAAGATCTTCAATATGGAATTAAAACAAAATCCATTAGCCTTTAATCTGAAATTCACTTGATAAAAATATATAAACAAGAATTACAAATTTTCCAGCTATCAAGTCTTCAATCCTCTTAAAACTTTGACATAAATATATAGTTTCAAGTCTTTCTAAGCCATTGTGTGGTTATAATTTTCTTCCTTTTCCAAGTTTTTTTTTAAGCTTCAAGTGGCACAAAACAAATTAAATATAATTATTGATATTTACATATTTAGAAATATATTGATTCATAACTTTACGGAAATAATAAAATAGAAATGAATTAATAAGAAAAATATTAACTAACATCCTTGATAGCTCACTTTATTTTATTTGATTTTGTATTATACTTATTATTATTTTCCTAAAATAATTGAAAAAAACACCATTAATATAAAGTTGATCATTAACAAAATTCTTAAAAATATTAATAAAATACCAGTATCTCGAATGAATTCTTATTATTTTATTTTGTTTAGTCTTTAACTTATAAAGTTATGCTAAATACTCACATTATTTACAAAATTAATTTAGATGAAATTATTAATAAATCCAATCAAATAAAATTTCAACAAGCAATCACTTTGTAGATAAAATCACACAAAATAATAATAAATCTAAGCTATTGAGTTTTAACCTTTCCCCACTTTTCTTTTTTCTTTCTATTTTTTTAAGAGTATCGTGGTTTTTTTTTTTTTTTTTAAATCAAATTCGTGGGTCATTTTTATTATTTAGTTGAATTTTTCCCCAAAATGTTCCTCACATTCCCACATTTTCAACTAAGCTATATCTAGTTTAGTTTGGCCTTTTGAAACTCAAGATTGTTCCTCACATTCCCACATTTTCAACTATGCTATATCTAGTTTAGTTTGGCCTTTTGAAACTCAAGATATGGTCTAGGGAAGATAATATTCAACAATCATTGATTTAATTCGTGAGCTAATTCTACCTGTTGATCTGCGTTTAATTGATTATCCCACATGTGTTGTGGAATTGCATTGTTGGGTGTTTATGTTTCTTTTGTTGGCAATGGTAACATATGTGTGAAACTAAGAGAAGTATGGATTGTTGAGCCAACATTAATGTTTTGTTCGAATGCCAAAATAAAAACAAAATTAAAAAATAAAATAAATAAATTAATGGAACCATTGGATTCCATCATATATTCCATTACTTTAGTTCTTTTTAGGTTTTGTCAAGATCAGATGAAGTATACATCATATATTCCATTACTTTAGTTCTGTCTATGTATATGAATTTTAGGTGTTTGTCAAGATCATGTGGAGTATACATGGTACCTCAAAACTTGAAAGGTATGTACATGAATTTTAGGTTTTGTCAAGATCAGATGAAGTATACATCATATATTCCATTACTTTAGTTATGTCTATGTACATGAATTTTAGTTTTTGTCAAGATCAGGTGGAGTATACATGGTACCTCGAAACTTGAAAGTTTTTTTCAAGATCGGGTGGAGTATATGTGGTACCCCAAAACTAGAAATCATGTTAACTGACACATAATATTCCATTACTTGGTTCTATAAAGACAAAGTGAATTTTAGGTGAGTATACATGGTACCCTGAAACTCAAAATCACGTTAATTGATGCCAAATATTTTTAGGTTTTGTCAAGATCAAATGAAGTATACATCATATATTCCATTACTTTAGTTCTGTCTATGTATATGAATTTTAGGTTTTTTTCAAGATCATGTGGAGTATACATGGTACCTCAAAACTTGAAAGGTATGTACATGAATTTTAGGTTTTGTCAAGATCAGATGAAGTATACATCATATATTCCATTACTTTAGTTCTGTCTATGTACATGAATTTTAGTTTTTGTCAAGATCAGGTGGAGTATACATGGTACCTCGAAACTTGAAAGGTTTTTTCAAGATCGGGTGGAGTATATGTGGTACCCCAAAACTAGAAATCACGTTAACTGACACCTAATATTCCATTACTCGGTTCATTTTTTTTCCCATAAGGAAAAAGTCGTAATTTCTATTATAAGGGAGAAATTACATTTTGTAGATGCAGATCGCATATTCATATGTGGCCACTGGCCAGTCAAAGTCCATCAAAAATAACCTGAGTGTTTTGGATCTCCTCGCAGGGAGTCTTAACTATTATAGATACAAAAATTAAATACCAAAACTTGCTCTACGCAGAGAGCACTGTATATAAACGCCATGAACTGTACAAAGAGTATATAAAAAAGGATGCCATATTACAAAATTGTATTTTATGGATGGGTCAATGACCCATTCCTGTTAAGATCCATGTAAGGCCTGTGATAATATTGATGGAAGGTTCCATCAATCTTTTCCTGTATCAGCCGTTGCTCTAGGCGGCTGTGCGCTGCTTCTTTTGACAGTTGGTCTGCTTTCGTGTTCTATTCCCTGTAGATGTGATGACATTCAAAAGTTTCAAAAGAAGTGATCAGTCGTTTCGCCTCGTCAAGGATATTTCTCAAAGAGTAAGTATAACAATGTGATGCAGAGTTGATCCAATTGCAAACAATTTGAGAATCACCAAATAACTGAAGGTGTCTGCAATTTTTTTGGATGGCAAAATAAATGATATGTTTGGCTGTGCTGAGCTCAGAAAAATAATTGGTGCCATTAGGAAGTTTAATCTAGATCCTAAAGTAGTGAGTTTCGTTCAAAAATAAGACAGCACCCCCGCCGCAACCAGTGTCCTGTGTAGATCCATCAAAGAAGGCCCATGGCTTGGACTTATCGATGTTAAGAGGAGTGATAGAGCAGGCAGGTATAGTTCTATCAGGCTCAGGGAGGATATTGTAGTCAGCCATAGTATGGCTCAAGATGGTGGGCCAGTTAGGGGGTCTGTTATTGAAGATGGAGTGGTTCCAGGCTATCCAGACAGCCCAACAGATAAGCAGGGGTAAGTTGATGAGCTTGCCAGAGTGGTCTCTGGTCCAATTGCTCCAAGCTTCCATGATGCTAGTCCCATTCCAATCCTTGAGGTCGGGAATAAGCAGAGATATACTGTGCCAGAGGGATCTAGTGACAGAGCAGTGGATGAAGAGATGATCCGTGCTCTCCTCTTCACAACAACAGAGGTGACATCTAAATGGGCCGTAAAAGGATCTTTTCAATAGATTTTTACCAGTGGGGACTTTGTCAAATATGATGTTCCACATAAGTAATCGGCATCGAGGTGCGGCCTAGAGCTTCCAAATCTTATTCCAGTGTGGACGGATGTCAGGTGGCTTATATGGTTCCATTAACTTCAGGTATCCCTCCTTCGGAGTATAATGACCATGTTTTGCAATGGCCCATATGAGTTCATCAGGCCCATCTGTTAATCTGATGTTAGCTTGAGTGAGGGCCTCAGTATAATTGTCCCAGTTTGCCTGCCACTATTCCGGAATGCCCAAATGTGCCGATGAGTGCCAGGCCTATTGGAGAAAAATAGAGTTTGCATTGTCACCTATGTGGATAATGTGAGATATACCCCTGTTGTGTAGGTGTCTGATAAGTCCATCCGGGAGTCTGTGAAGGTTGCCACATCCCACCCAGGGATCTATACCGGTCCTTACATCCTGCCCACTCTTAATTTGCCAGGTTATGCCTTCCCTGAGGAGCGGAAGGGAGATTATAACAACCTTCCATATGTTAGAGATATGGAGACCCGGATTGTGTCGCTGTCGGAACCAATCCATGAGATGGGAGGGTCTGATATATTTTGCTTGCGCTACTCGTGACCAGAGGCTGTCAGTGGTCAGTAGTTGCCAGCCAAGTTTAGCAGCCAGGGCTTTGGCAAACAGGTCTAGTCTCTTGATACCCCATCCACCCCATCTTTTAGGTCTGGCAATAGTGTCCCATTTTACCCAAGCAAAAACTCTCCCAGGTTGATGTCCATTCCATAAGAATCTGGTGCAAATGCTCTGTAATCTGTTTAAGATTCCTCGAGGAATCCAAGCCAGTGTCATCCAGTATACAGGCGTGGCTTCGATGATTGATTTAATGAGTATAAGGCGAGTGGATCTTGAAAGATATTTGTGATACCAGATATGGAGTCTTTTCTCCACCTTGGCAAGGAGCCAAGTCCAATCTGCGATTTTGTAGCCAAGAGGTTTTACCCGATATCCCAAATACTTGATGCCATTAGTGAGCATGGATGAGCTAAAGGGGAACCTCTGGGATGCATATGTAGACTCCTGGCGTGAGCAGCCAACAGTCGTAATAGTAGATTTACTGTCATTTATCATCATCGCAGTGGCTCGTTGAAATGGTAGAAAGATATTATGCAATGCAGTAATATCACCCAGCCCTCCGTTGAGGAATATGAGAATGTCATCCACAAACAGTAAATGTGTAAGGAAAAAATTCTCAGATATGCGTATTCCAGAGAGAAGATGCCTGTCTTTAGCTGTAATGATAAGTCTGCTCAGTCCTTCCATAACCAGCAGGAAGAGGAGAGGAGAGAGGGGGTAGCCCTGTCTGAGCCCTCTTTCCGATGTGAAGAAAGGAGTGGCTTCCCCGTTAAGAAGAACACTATAGGTAACCTTAGTAATGCATCCCATGACCCACTTAATGAAAGCAAATGGAAAGCCAAGGTGAGTCAAGAGTAACCTGATGTATAACCAGTTTACTCTATCAAAGGCTTTTGTGAGGTCAACTTTGAGGATCATGCCTTTTTGTTCTTGATATGAAGGGTGTGAAGGAGTTCCTGCGCAGTGGCTATGGCCTCATGAATCTGGCGGTGGTCAAGGAAAGAAAATTGCTCAGAGGAGATGTGGCGAGATAAAATTGGCTTCAGATGATTGATAATAATTTTTGCAATGATCTTGTAGAGACAGTTGCAGAGAGAGATGGGCCTGAAATCATTGAATGTAGTAGGGTGGTCCACTTTGGGGATGAGAGCGATGAAAGTGGATTTGATGGCTGAGGAGATCCTGCCAGATTGTCTACAAAGCTCAATGATTTTCAATAGATCATCTGCCAATATGTCAAAGAAGGTAATGTAGAATTCGATGGTCCATCCATCGGGGCCAGGACTTTTGTCCTTCTTGAACCGTTTGATGGTTGCTTCCAGTTCAACCATAGACACCTCCTTAGTGAGGTCATCGTGTTCCTCCGGATCGACGAATCTGGGGAAATGTTCAGCCACTCTCATAATATCAAGTATGTTAGTCTCTCGGGGGGCTTTGTAGATATTCCTGAAGTGATCAGTTGCTAGCTTAGATAGGCTTCTCTGAGAAGTGACCATATGATCCTGTTCATCCCTAAGTTCCCAAATAGTGTTAATAGCCTTTCTCCCATTAGCAAATCTGTGGTAGAAACGAGTGTTTGCATCCCCTTCATCAAGCCAAGTGGCTCGGCTGCGCAGCCTCCAACTTTCCTCTCTGTCTTTCAGGATCTGTGATCACTTTTCTATAAGGGACATGTATAGGTTTTTTCTTTCCTGTGAGGGAAAGATGCCCCCATCCTCCTCTTGATGTGAAGCAATGATATCTTCAGCCTCCTTCAAGGATTGATCATCACGGAGTCTCTTTTGATGTGCCCAAATCTTAGAGATCCTTTTAAGCTCCGATATTTTTATAATGAATCCCTCAGTGAAATGTTCCCCCTCGTTGATGGGGTGACTCTGCTAGTAGTCGATGACCATCTGAATGTATGAGGGATCTTTTAACCAGGAGGAGTTGAACTTGAAGGGGCTCTTAATTTTGTTATGTATATCTGAGAATTCCATATAAATTGGTCTATGATCGGAGATGCCCCCAGATCCCACCCATTGCTTGATACGAGCTATCCTGTTATGGAGGGGTTCTTTAATAAGAAATCTATCGAGTCTCCTGGCAAGACTCTGTTCGCCACATCTGTTATTTGACCATGTGTGTTGTAATCTTGCCATGGGAGTGTCAATCCAGTGGTGTTGATCCAGGAGGGTAGCAATAGTGTCAGAGAAGGGGTCAATCCTAGCCGCATGCCCCCAAGATTCACAAAATCCCATGGTGAAATTCATATCCCCTCCCAGGATAATGTTATCCTGTTGAAAGAGAGCAGAGGTCAGCAGTGATTGCCAGTAGGCGGCCCTGTCAGAGCAAGGCCCATATACATTGATGAGCCTGATATCTGTTTCCATTAATAGGACATAGGCATCGATGCTAATGAAACCTCTACTGCCCCAGGTGTTGTTGATTCTCAACGCTCTGTTGTTGATGCCAATCGCCAAACCACCAGATCTCCCAGAAGCGTCAACAACATAGAAGGTCCAGTTGGGTAACCAGGCCTCTAATGTGGGGATAAGGGTGTCCGCAGGGCAGAGCGTTTCTTGCAGAAAGATAATGTCCGAAAGAGAGAGGGAGAGAAGTCTCCAAAGAGCTAGTTTTTTGGGTGTACTAGCGAACCCCCTACAATTGAAAGACAAAATCTTCATGACGGATGAGAGGCAGGGCCTTTCAATGCTCTAAGGGCTCGAAAAATGGTCTGCTGTCATCTAAGGGAAACTTCAACATCAACAGCATGTCTAGCTTTGGATATATGGGAAGGTCGCCCTCGCGCTAGCTTTTGTTGAGAGGGCGAAGGGTCGAGATCCAGTCCAATGACGTCGGAACTATATCCTCTAGTCTGGGGGAGGAGAGAGTATCGGGGAGGAGCCGGGGATGCGGGGGCCGGAAGCGGATCGGATGGCTGCGGGGGGATAGATGGCAGACACGGCGAGACGCAGGAAGTGGGGGAGGGGATGGGACAATTTAGAGAGGAGGGAGGGATGGGGAACTGGGAGGAGGGCACCGAAGGAGCAGAAGTGCGAGGAGGGGAGGATACAGCCCGATGCAAAGAGACAGAGGAAGTCAAAACATGCATGGATGATAAAATGAAAGGTGAGGAGGCAGTAGACATACCCTGTGAATCGTCGCCCGCCAGTGCAGAGTCTTCTGGATTGGGGGCAGGCGATGAACGGGTGGGATCCTCCACCTGTGATCCAGCAGGAATGTGTGGAGAAGCATCAACCTGTTCAGGAGTCTCTGCAGGTACCTCAAACTGTGGTTGGGCAGGTGGAGGGGAGGGACGATCCTGTGCAACTGCCTGTGTGCCTACCTATGCTTATGCCGACGCTTTCCTCAGAAGTGGGCAATCCCGAAAAAGGTGACCAACCTTATGGCAGCGGCGGCATCTGTAAGGGATCCCTTCGTAGTCAATGTTCTGATTCCTAGTAAATTCCCTCCATTGGATAGTGATATGTTCTAGGAGCGCTCCCCTGGTGTCCAAGTTGATGAGAAGCCGTGCATATGCCATCATACCTGTGTGATGATATGATTTGTCATAATCCATGAAGACACCGATAACATTTCCAATTCTGTGGAAAATATCTTCGGACCAAAATTGCAGGGGGAGGCCGGGAAGTCTGATCCACACAGGGCCAATACCGATCTGTTCCGTGGCCGGATCGAACATGGGGGTCCAGCGCTTAAGAAGTACCAGAGCATGCTCAAAGTGCCAGAAGGAAGAGAGAACCCAGTTTGTGTGATCGGCACAAGCAAAACGTAGTGCAAACCAACCCCTCACAAATGTTTGCACGAAGGGGATATCGACCAAGTGTTGCCCCCAAACTTTTGTAGCCCAGGCTTTCAACTGAGCAGCAGAGTAATTTCTGCCTCAGATACGACCCACAAGGATCCTATCCACAAATTCCATGATGCCTCCCCACTGGATGTCCTCCTCAAGTCGGAGGAAAGTGTCTTCCTCTTTGGATTTGAAGCAACGATACTATTTACCTGGGCCAGCTCTCGGCAGATGAGAGAGGGGGGGGATTGATACATGGATGGAGCCCAGCCCGCTGCGAGGGTTGGATCCAAGAGGAGAGGGAAAGGGGCCAGGGAGAGGACCGGAGAGAGGAGGAATATCAGTGAAACAACTCGAATGTGAGCCGACAGCCGAGGGGGGGAATGGAGCGGGAGCAATAGACGGAGCGGCGGAGGAGGGCCAATGATGCGCTGCAGACTGAGAGGAGCTAGGGTTAGGGTTAAGGCAACCAGCGACAAAACCCAGGGTGGCCGGTGAGTGAGGAGGAGTAGACAGAGCCGGCCAGGTGGGGGGAGTATCCAGGAGAATAACGGGAGGGAGTCGCGGGGAATCACCGGAAGAGTAAGCAACCAAATTGACCAGAGGATCCGGGAGAGACATACCTTGTGAGGTAGAATAGGGTGTGCGCCAGATGGAGACGCTTTCTAGCGGATCTTCGGTATAATCGACAGCATCGATGTCCTCCATGGTGACAGCTAGCGAGACCCTCGAAACGGCGGGCACCTCGAAACACAGGTAAACCAGGGTAGGTTACGGGAAATGGTAAGAGTCGAACGACAGAGAGGGTATCAAACGATAGGGCCATAGCGATGCTGAGACGGTGCTCTGTCGAGCGTCAGATCTAGGATGATGGCCGTGGAACGACAGCGAATGCGGAGGCGAGGTAACCGGGAGAGGAGCAGGGAGCGGGCGTGGTAAACTGCAGACAGGGGTTCACAAAAAAGAAACCCTAACCGTATCTGCCTCGCACTGCAGTCGTCATCCTTTCCTTCCTATTCTTTTTATTTTTAATATTCAGAAGTTTTGAGACCTAACATCAAGGGAGCCATAAAAAGAGACGAACCATCCACATGGGGCGAAATAGAGGAGGAAAAATGCCCTACAACTGAGAACAATTGAGAATCGAAACTGGAAACAACTATAGAAAAGTTCGTAACTGCATTGAATGAGGAAACCTCCATCAAATGGGTTAGCAGGTCAGAAAAAGGACAAGCGATTCACCGCCCCATTACTCGGTTCTATAAAGACAAAAGTGAATTTTAGGTGAGTATACATGGTACCCTGAAACTCAAAATCACGTTAATTGATGCCAAATATTCCATTACTTGGGTTCTATATATAAATGTAAATTTCGGGTTTTATTAATATCAGGTGCACAAAAGATGGAGTATACTATACTGCATTACTTGGGTTCTATATATAGATGTGAATTGCAGGTTTTATCAATATTAGGTGCACAAAAGATGGAGTGTACTATACTTGGTATCCCGAAACCCAAAGCCCAAAATCCTGTTTTTTTTTTTTTGTTTTTGTTTTTGTTTTCTACGTTAAGACTAACCTAAGTACCCACGGGGGATTTGAACCGGTGACCTATCGCAAGGAGTGCCTTAACAACGCACCCATTCACCGTCAATCCAAAGCCCAGTGGGCCCCAAAATCCTGTTCATTGACACCCAATATTCATATTATTTATTGCAATCTTGGGTTCTATCAATTTTCATGAATACCAGGCTTTGTCAATTGACAATGACTAGTGAAAATAAATAAAATAAAACAATAAAACAAAACAAAAATTAATAAAATTGAATAAAAATTAAAAAATAATAAAATTGACAACAAATCACATCCACTGCCATACTAACACATCCAGTTCAACTATTTACCACGTGGATGAAGGATAATTATCTTTTGCCACGTCATTAGAACATGACAATATAGAAAAACTTTTAAGGGTCATAACTTAGTGTCCTAGACTTGGAATGATAAAATTTCTATATTATGGAATATGATGGTGGCCTCAAAATTTGGAAATTATTAAACTAAAGGAATTTTTTTTCCCTTCTAAATCAATTAATGCATTAAAATTAAATTATACATCAATTTATGATCTATAAAATTCAAAACAAAAAGAAGATCAAAGCTTTAGTCCAACAAACCAAAGATAGTGAAAGAATAGATAGTAAATTCACAAGATTAAGCATTAAAATAAAATTTGGTACGGGGGCCCTTTTTTTGCTTAGATAAGTAAAATAAAAATGGATATTTATTGAAGCTTGTTGGGTGTGTGCTATATTCTTTCCACATGTCATGGGGTCTGGGGTAGCGCCCCTGAAAGTTTTTTTTTTATTTTATGCAGATCCAATAATAGTTGGGTAGAGCCAAGGATGGGGGGCAAATCCAAAGATAATGGGTGCACCTACCCATGGTTTTGTGCATGGTTTTCTGGGCAAGATGGTTTTTTCCTATGGTATTTGTAGATCCAATCAAGGTAACTACGATTATGTTCTAATCCAGGGTTAGTGGATTGAGGTTTATGAATGCTTCGACATGTATATATATGTATTGTAACATTAAAAAGAATATACTGAAAAATAAATCTATTATTCCCAGTTTTGGGATATGGGGGAAAATCTCTATGTATATTTGTTTTATGTTCTCGCCATTGCATATTTTTCTACTTTAAGAATTTGTTTGTAGGTAATTTCTGTATAGGGTTAAAACCTACAAAGTTGTGAACACCAATGCGCATATATGCTTAGAGTTGTACATGTGCAAGTTATGCACAATAATTGTGTTGATTTCCTTTATTTATCCATCTATTTGGAGGGGAGATAAAATCTATTTGGTTAACTTGGTATCCATTAGAAACCATAGGTTGGAACAAAAGGTACTGAGGGACTTGTGCTCCCTATTTGAAATAATTCTTTGAGGTAAAAATAAAAATGAATACAAACATGCTTGAAGAAGAGTTTAGCATTGGATTCCATTATGTTATTGTTCTTTCATGGTGCCAAAATGTCCATCTTAAAGAAGTATTCTTTATCATTCTTGGTGGAGCGAAAGTTTCACATGTAATCCACATATACTAACTCCCAAGAGCTTATGTAGGGTACGTAGAGGAGGGTGAAAGCCCTTCTTGATGGTTGGTTTAGCAATGACACATGAAGTGCATGATTTGATATATCGAATTACATATTCTTAAATCTTTGGCCAATAGAAATATTTCTGAAATACTACTAGTTCTTTTTCCACACCGAAGTGGCCTATCACCAAACTATAATGCACCTCCCAAATTAGCTTGGAATTATTTCTTAAAGGAACATAAATGTGGCCTAAATAGCATAAAAGCACATCCTAGAGGTGGTAGTCTAGAACTTGTTTGCCTACAATAAATGTATGGTATGTAGTGACAAAGTCAAATTTTTTGTTCTATATTTGCGGCCACCCAAAGGTGTCATGCCCGCAAGAGTTAGGAATTGTGGTTAGAGCCACAATTGGGGGTTGAATTCATATGGAGATGGATACAATATTGATAACGAGACCGATTCTAAAACTATTCTTGGTGTAGACGACTCCTATCACCGTGGACGAGATTACCAGGTTCCCTTGTTTGGTTTAACAGAACATTTCCATATAAAATGTAAGAAATAGAGTACGGAAATTCAATAATACAATGAATGTAAATAATCTCATCTTTTATTAAAATAGATAAACTAGGGTTTACATGTTGATACAACTAATATAGCCAAGATGGAAAAGTCGACCTCAAGAATTAGCTCCAATGCTATACTGACCCTCGAAAACTGAACTAAACTACAACTGCTAATCTCTCCTATGAATTTTGGATGAATTCACCAAGGGGAGAGATGGGTACTAACCCACTCTCATTGAATCGCCCAAGGGTGTCCATCCTAGGGATATTGATGAAGCTAGGAACTCGTGGTTCTCCAAACCACACCATAAGAAAGAAGCTCAACTCCAAGATGTCCCAAATGATCTCCTCGTCCTCCTTTTAAAGATCCAATAGATAAATATCCAATCTTCTAGAAGTGCCTTATTTTATTATTTTACTCCCATTCTAGAAGCTCCCCCTTTACTTTATCTAAGTGACTTTTTAATTTAACTTTTTGCAAGTCACTTTTGGCCTTTTTACCCAAAAATTCATTTCCCCCCTTTTTTTAATTAATTAAGTGACTAATTAAAGTCACTTTTAATCCCCAAAAATGGTAAATCACCCACCATACTCTTTCTGGCAACTAAAAGCGACTCTTCAACATCCCATCTTGCAAAACTTATCATTCTGGTTCTAACAAGCTATTACACCAAGGTGTTCCATCAAAAATTCCTTTCGTAATGCCACCTTAAGTGTAATTAATCAAGTTATGCTTGATAATAACGAGAATCACCATATTGAAATGGAACAAAAGGAAAATGTACTGAACTTCTCTTGATGGTAGATAATTCCAAGAAAACACCATTGGACCCCGTAAAACTCCTCAAAACTCCCCTAGGGCCCTAGATAACATAATCATGCTCTCATGACCTAGCCATCGTGTACCATGGAAATCCACCCTGACTGCACTATATAGGAAAATAAAAATTGGAACATTACACATACATGCATATGGGAGGGAACCTATCAGCTCCATAGATGTAGTGTTTGGTTCCTCAAAATATGACACCAATTTTTACACATAGAATTGGAAAGAAAACTAACATGTCTGTGGTTGGCTTGAGGCTCAATCGACCATGCTTGAATGTCCATTCAGATGATCCTAGGTTAAATGAGTCATTAAAACATTTAGTTTCATCCAAAATTATTCACTTCAATTTTCAATCATGACCTCATCAACATGTTATTACAGTTAAACCATAATATAGCCCAATTACCTATTTGAACATGCTTTGTGGAGTGTTGGATGCATTGATGTGTAGCTACAAATGAACTATCAAGATAACCATTGAGATTCCTATGACTCTCCCTTGTGGAATCTCTGATCAGAGTGCAACTAGGCTTTCCATACTTGGCAAGACTCCTTCGATTAGAACCTACTGATAAGGTTTGGAGCTTAAACCTCCCACATGGTGATAAAAGGCTTCTTGACCTAGGCGTATTCATAACTTTTCATGAAAACTAATGTTAGCCACAAGATTATTGAGTTATAACTAATCATAAAGAAGTTCATAAACATATACACTGGTTTTATTGTTCCCTAAAACACATTTTAACTTCAACCATAAAAATAAAATGAGAGAGAGAGCTATGGAAATTATGTACTTTGGGAAAAATTATGAAAAGTGAAGGGAAAAAGGGAAAAAAGGTTATAAAATGGGGTAAGAAGGAAGTGTTTATTGAGGAAAAGATAATCAAAATGGGGTTTCATCATCCCCCCTAGTTGATCTAGTTGCATGTCCTCATTCCACCCTAAATATGCCTCTTTTGAAGATCCTACATGTAATTCCCTTAAGTCAAAGGCAGGGTGCCTACAATCTTCGTGGTTGTAATAACCCTAGGATTTGTCTTGCCATAGCTAATGTACCCTTTCCTCCTCTTCATCCAAAGTTATAGATTCCCTGTAGAATCAACTAGGGCGCCATATGATGTGAAAATGAAAATGCAATTCAATCCACTTCAGGCCATTTCTTAATAGAGAGTTAACATAAATTCCTGTCCTATTAAGCGCTATAGAAAAATAAGGACAACCAATAGGGTTATTAGTTCTAAAATAGTTGGGAAGAGGTTCCCATACATCATGAGAGATTTAGAGTTCCTCTATCGAATGGGCCCTAATAGTCTCATGATACTCTTTGATGGCATATCTCTAAGGATGCCATATAACAACATAATTCCTTGGGTCTTGTCTCATCATTTGTAGTTCAACTTTGATTACCTTGGGAAGAGGATACTCTCCCTGACTTGTAAATTCATCTCTAATTCAATCCTTACATAAAATTAATTAAGTTTCTTCCATTTGAATAAACCAAGAATATATGATGTAAATTCTCACACCTAGTCATCCCAACATTGGGTTTAGGGTTCCAACGTGTGTTGACTTAGAATAGAAAGTTAAAAAGCTAGAATTCATACAATAATTTTGATCCTCCATGTTAGCAGAGAAGAACATGTCCACAAACTACTGCGACTATTTGACCTCATGTGGGTACCCCACTTCCAACTATTTTAACCTTAATGTGGTCCAATGATAATGTAAAATAATAGGGTAAGCCCTTGGGGGTCCTCTACAAAGAACTGCTTCAGACGTTAGTACACATTCTTGATGTGTTAGCTTTTGAGCCTATTCCAACTGTACCCTATACCTTTTGATTTTGGTATCCCAATTTTGTTTTTTCTTTAGGTACATGAAAAACCATCGTTGTTTGAGCTTTTCAGGAACCTAGCAACGAGTCTCCCCATTGATAATCCCTAAGTCAAATAAGTCATATTTGTTCCTCTACTATGGGAGACTTAGTTTGAGTTGAGTGAAAGCATATGTATCAATGACAAGATCATATAGGGGGCATTAATGAATTGCCGAGTCTCCTTGACATTGTTTTCATCATAGTTATCAGCTCTAGGTTCTAATTTTTCCTCTTTTTTAATAGCCTTCAACAAATTCTCCATTCTGTCTAGTCTAGGTTTACTAGTTCACAACTTATTCATAAGTATCTTATTTCACAATAATAACATCTTGTTTTGTTTAAGTAATGCATGATAACTTGGGCTTGTAAACCAAAATGGTTTTGGAGCCATATTCAAATTATCTCTCGTAGTTGCTTCTTTTCTCTTTCAGCTTTGTTATGATAATTTTGGTCTCGGATCGAACTTTGGAGGATGTAATTCTTCTTTGATATAGTCTTGTCAATGGGTTTGTAGGAATAATGGTGCCTAAAATGTGGTTTCCTCAAGCTATTTCTTGAATTACTCATCATTAATGGTTTACTCAGAGTCCTAGTCCACGTCCATTTTGGCCTCTTACACTCCAACCTCTGATTCATAAATGACCTCAGAATTAGAGCTATCTAGTCACCCCCTTGCCATGACTTCGACCCTCTTTGATTCCCTTGTTGGATAGTGGGGCCTTGAGGTTGTTAAAACCTATGGTTGTGATTGGGATGAACTTGTTCTCGGTGATTTAACCCTATCGCATGGCTTGCTTATAATTCCTGTGAGAATTCATTCCATGTGATTTATTATTGTTGGAACTCAACCATAATTAACGTCTTTATGAACCATTTATGATATAGTGTTATCTCAGGATTTCTCCTCTTCTTCATACCCCAAACTATTTTTGTTAGCCTTTTGAGTCGGTAGAAGGACATATTCAATAAATTGTATCCTTTCAAGTGCATGAGAATGTGGTCATGGTAGTGTTAAAACATGCTAAACTTCCCTTCATAGGTAATGAACCTCTATATGGAGAGTGTGGCCTCATTCCAGGGTTCTACTTGTGTACTACACTGAACCCATTTATGAAACTATGGTAACGAGCAAGGTGTTTTTAGGAATTGTTCCCAACTTTCATTAGGAATATGAAAATGCATATACCATCTCTCTCCCTAGTGAGGGAGTCTCATAACCCTATTGATGGACTCCTCTATAATAATGATTTCTAATTATCGCACTTGATATTGGGTTTTGTTGAAGTTTTGGGTGAATTCAAGTGCAAGTTTGATATTCAAACACTAGATTCTTTTAAGGAGCCGAAGCCAACCATATCGAGGAAAGGCCTTCTTTACTACAAGACTAACCCTAGTGGCTTCAAATTATTTGGCTCTATTCTATTAATGACCTCTCCCATGTTTCATGTATGCAGATAGACTTGTGATGATAACCTTTTTTTACATACAATTAAATCCCTATCACTGGTAACGTCCCTTATATGCACAATTATAAAAGTATTAGTGCATAATCATTTATTATATCATGTATTCCATATGTGGTGGTCATATGATACTATACCCTTAGAATCTAGATTATATGGGTCCAAAATGATTGTTACTAGTTTCTATTGAATCAGATATAAAGTAATCATTTGTTGAATAGGGCATAAAGTTACTAGACAACTCATTCTACGAGATTGCCATCATTTTTCTAAATAGGGTATGATATAGAGTAGCCAAAGTTTTTGTATGCTAGGGTTATTATCAATATACATAGGATGCTATTGAGCACACTTTGATTAATGATAAGTTTTAATGAATTTCTACCAAATAATGTTTTCAGAAGAGGAATTCAAGTTTTTAACCTTTTCAAAGATGGCATAAGGTGTCAAATTGTAGGTTTTAACCCCGTACATAAATTACCTGCATACGAATTCTAAGAAAAGAAAATAAACAATTCAAAAGCATAACACATAAAACACATATACACAGAGATTTTCCCCTCAATCCCTAAACCGCGACTACCAACTTGATTTTTTCATTATGTTCCTTTCAATGTTACAATACATATTTATACATGCCGAAGCATCCAATACCATGGACTGAAAACTATCACGTCCAAAACCATGTGAGAAAATGATGCACAAAACCATAGGTAGGTCTGCCCAACCTAATATAAGGTCCAAATTTTTTTTCCTTGGGGCACTGCCCTAGACCTCCTAGAGGGGGGCTACTTGCCCCCCTCAAACCCCCTGGAAAAGGGGGGTTGCTGCCCCCCTGTGATTCTCCTGTTGCGTAATTGGCACAACGAAGGGGGGGGGGCTCCACCCCCCCTTTACCCCCCTAATTAACTAGGGAGGCTAGTCGTGGAAAGAATATAACACAATCCAACATTCTCCCACTTGTTGTTTTCTTTCCATAGGGGGCCACAAGAGAGCTTAGTCATTTATCTAGCCCTACAACGACCATTGTTTCTATACACTAAGAGAACTTCTCAGAGCTCACAGATTTTGTCAATGCATCCGTAGTATTCTTCAAAGTGTCCACCTTTACCAGCAACACCTTTTTATCTTCTATCATATCCCTCACAAAGTGATATTGAACATCAATGTGTTTTGTCTTTGAATGATAAGCAGGGTTCTTTTCCAAGGAAATTGCACTTTGGCTGTCACAGCCTATCCTTATAGCTCCCTGTACTAACCCCATACTTGAACACAATCTCTGTAACCAAACTACTTCCTTGCTTGCATGAATGGCTGCCATGTATTCTGCCTCAGTAGTTGATAGTGCCACTACAAATTTTTCTTACTCATCCAACTGACTGCACCTCCAAATAGGGTAAACACATACCCACTTGTAGATCTTCTCTGATCTATATCTCCAACCTAGCTTGCATCAACAAAGCCACGAATATCCAAAACTCTGTCCAATCCTGGTCTTCCTTGGTAGCACAAACCATAATCATTAGTGCTACACAAATACCTAAAAACCCGCTTCACTTCTGTCCAATGCTCCTTCCTTGGTTTTGACATAAACTTGCTCAATACTCCCACTGCATATCCAATGTCTGGTCTAGTACAGACCATCACATACATCAGGCTACCGACTGCACTTGCATATGGAACATGGGACATGTCCTCTTCCTCTTCTTGCATCCTGAGACACTGTTCAACATATAACTTTACACTTACAAGAATAGGAACCTTCACTGGTTTACTATCCTGCATATTAAACCTCTGCAATATTGTCTCGACGTACTTCCTCTGGTTTAACTAGAGCTTCCTCTTTTCCTAATTTCTTTTAATTTCCATGCCCAAAATATAGTTTGCAACACCAAGATCTTTCATGTTGAATTTGGAGGACAATTGGGTCTTCAAATCTTGGATAATTCCTTTGTCATTTCCAACCAGCAACATGTCATCCATGTACAAGACCAGATAAATAACACAGTCACCAATTAATTTAAAATACACACAGTGAACTGCTTTGCTTCTAGTGAAGCCAAGTCTCCGTATAAATGTATCAAATTTCTGATACCACATCCTTGGTGACTATTTTAGCCCATACATAGACTTCTTAACTTGCATACCAGTTCTTTCTTACCCTTCACCGCAAAGCCTTCAGGTTACTTCATGTAGATCTCCTCTTCCAGATCATCGTGGAGAAATATTTCCTTTACATCCATCTATTCTACCTCAAAATCAAAAGCAACAACAACAAATAAAAGTAATCTAATAGAAGCTACCTTGGCAACAGGGGAAAAAATATCACCAAAATCAATTCCCAACACTTGGGAATGACCTTTTTCCACCAACCGAGCGTTGTATTTCTCCACTTTTCCTTATGCATTTATCTTCTTCATGAACACCCATTTGCTACTAATGGGTTTCCTTCTAGCAAGAAACTCCACCAGATCCCAAGCCTCATTTTTGTGCAAAGATGCAATTTCATCAACCATGGACTCTTTCCAGAGTTTTCCATCCTTTGAATCTATTGCTTCCTTCACAGTTCTGGGATCATCATTAGTAATAGATAAAGCAAAATTTGAAAAGAAAGCAGATGGACTATACCTTTCTAGCTACCTTCTTTCTCGAATTGATCTTCTCACAACTGCAGTTTGCGGCTCTTCATTTTCTGATTCCTCTTTTGCTGTAGAGTCTGATTCTTCCTCCTTTAGCTCAAACTCTATCTTCTCAGGTTCCTTTGACGGGACTTCATGTTTAATAACATTTTTCACCTCTCTGAACATCACATCTCGGCTGTACACAACCTTCCTTATTACTGGGTTCCAAAGCTTATAACCCTTTAAACCATCCTTATACACAATAAAGATGCACTTTTCAGATTTACTATCCAACTTTGTTCTTTTCTCCTTTGGAACATGTACATATGCATCACATCCAAATACCCTCAGATGTGAAAGAGAGGGTTTCTTACCAGTCCATACATTTTGTGGAGTCTTATCCTCCAACACTGATGAAGGTGATATGTTGACTAGGTAACATGCTGTCTCCACTGCCTCTGCCCAAAATTCCTACCCTAACCCGGCACCAGTAAGCATGCTTCTTGCCCTTTCCATCAACATCTTGTTCATTCTCTATGTAACTCCATTTTTCTTAGGTGTGTATGGATTAGTCTTCTATTGTGCGATACCACACTTCTTATAGAATTCTTCAAATTCCTTGCTACAAAACTCTCCACCGTTATCTATCCTCAACACCTTTATCTTCTTCTCTACCTGGTTTTCCACCAGAGCCTTAAATTCTTTAAACCTGTCAAAGAATTCAGATTTCTTCTTGAGGAAATATATCCATGTATTCCTTGCGAAGTCATCTATAAATGATACATAGTACATAAAATTACCCAGTGATGGAACCTTCACAGGTCCAAACACATCACTGTGCACAAGCTCTAATATCTGTTTCACCCTCTTACCACAAGAGGGGAAACTCACTCGATTCTACTTCCCTTATACACAATTTTCATGTAAATCAAAATCCAAAGAGCTATTAGTCATACATTCTACCATACCTTTACCATGAAGTATTTAAAGGCTCTTCTCTCCAATATGTCCAAGCCTTTGATGCCACACCATGGTGTTTTCTCCAGAGACCACTAGATTTTCTGCTCCAATTTTAGGAACCATAGAACTGTTGCACCCATCAACAACAGTGCTACCTTGTAGCTTGTACAGAGTTCCAATCCGAACTCCTCGCATCAATACTAGTTCTCCCCAAACCATCTTGCAAGTATCTTTCACTATTTTTACACCTGCATCATCCAACTTGCTTACAGAAATCAAATTTTTGGCCAATGCAGGAATATGCAGAACACCTAGAAGTGTTCTAAACCTTCCACCTTGCAACTTCAACTTTACTTTTCCATGACCAACGATTCTAGCCTTCCTATCATCCCTTAAGAAGACATCACCACCATCATATTTATCATACTCTCAAAACCACTCTTTATGTGGAGTGAAGTGAAAGGATGCACTTGAGTCAATCAACCATGCCTCATGATATACATGTGTACTTGAAGAAGCCAAGTATACATCCCCACCTTCATCTGAGGTGGTTTTCACCTTTGTAGAAGGAGCATCATTAGATCCCTTTCCTTTGTCAGGAGCTTTAGATTTACTGTCCCTTTTGTAGTGCCCTTCCTTTCATCATTTCCAGCACACCACCTTTACAGGTTTTCTTGGAGATTTAGATCTCCCACTGGATGACTTATTTTTGTTTCTGTTCTAGGACAGTCCTCGTACAGACAAGGCATCACCATTCTGGCTCTCCATATTTGTCCGTCTCATCTCCTCAGTCAGCAAGGATGAGACTATTTCATCAAACTACAAGGCAGTTGCATTGCTACTTATTGCAATAACTAGACTGTCCCATGAATCTGTAGAGAACACAACAAACTAATGCAGTTATCTTCATCTGAAATTTTAATATCAACAGATAATAACTGACTTACCACAGTATTAAATGCGTTCATATGCTTTGTCATAGAGTCTCCATCTTTCATCCTCAAGTTATACAAATTTTTTCGTAGGAACGATTTATTCACCAGAGACTTATATTGGTACAAAGTCCCTAACTTGTCCCACAAAGCCTTAGCCATAGCTTCCCTTGATACATTCAACGATACTGAATATGAGACACACAATCGTATTGTTCTCTTTTCCTTTCGATCCAACTTCTTCCATTCTTCATCGGACACTCCCGTTGAATTAGTACCTGGATCTACCACAATCCACCGATCTTTATCCACCAACAAATCCTCCATCTTGAGTTTCCACAACTCAAAAAAATGACCATTAAATTTCTCAATCTCTATCTTTCCACTGCTCACCATCTTCTTTCACCACCAGAATTGATCCAGTAGATCTCCCACTGAATAGGGTCTACCATAGGCCTGAGCGAAACCCCTCAACAGCAAAGGCATCCCCTTGAAGCCAAAGCAACTATGATACCAAATGTAGGTTTTAACCCTGTACGTAAATTACCTACATATGAATTCTAAGAACACAAAATAAACAATGAGAGAGCATAACACATACAACACATATACAAAGAGATTTTCCCTTGGATCCCAAAACCAGGAATACTAGCTTGATTTTTTCATTATGCTCCTTTCAATGTTACAATACATATTTATACATGCCGAAGCATCCAATACCATGAACCGAAAACCACCACATCCAAAACCATGTGCGAAAACGATGCACAAAACTATACGTAGGTCCACCCAACCTAATATAAGGTCCAAATTTTTTTCCCCAAGGCACTGCCCCAAACCCCGCAGAGGGGGGGTACCTGCCCCCCTCAAACCCCCTAGACAAGGGGAGTTGCTGCACCCCTTGTGACCCCCCCATTGCACAATTGATGCAACGAAGTGGGGGCTTTGCCCCCCCTCTAACCCCTCGATTAACTAGGGAGTCTAGTAGTGGAAATAATATAACACAACCCAACACAAACTATATCACTCGTGTTCAAAACTTTAAAATATATTTAAAATGAATGGACTTGTTGTCTTTTGCATTCTTTAAAAAACAATTTTGTCGCATCAATACCGCTCTTTTATATACCTGTCATTGAACTTTGGATTGTCAATGTGAGGACAAAGATTATATTAAGGGATGTGCATACATTTTTAGGACTTAAGAACCTTCGGGTGTGGGTTTAAGCCTCTCTCTATATTTTAGAGGAGAGAGGAAAGAAGGAACCTAAGAAAAAGAGGTATTGGGAGTTCATCAATATATAAATTAGAGGATTAATGGTTAAGAATAAAATGTCATAGTAAGAGGTTCTACAACCTAAGAAGGTCAACAATGTGTCTAGTACATTAGTCATATAGAGTTAAGGTTTAGAGAGTATAGGGGATGAGTGGTCTATGGTATGAAAAATTATCATTTCAATATTCTAGATTCTTAGTTATAGAGATAAATAAAAAATTTGTTAGAGAATACCTAAACTATTGTAGAATAAAATGTGATCTTGGTGTCATTGATGGTCCTTTCCTCCATGTTTGTCATAATTGTAAACTTTAGTAGCCATTATGAAACTATTTTGCAGATTACTTCGAAGCATTGGGAAAGGGGTGACTCTCATGTTGATCCTGAAAGGGAAAATTAGATTGAATTAAGAGCCTATCATTGGAGATATATTCATAATTGTAAACTTTAGTAGCCATTATGAAACTATTTTTCAGATTACTTTGAAGCAGTGGGAAAGGGTTGACTCTCATGTTGATCCTGAAAGGGGAAATAAGATTGAATTAAGAGCCTATCATTGGATATATATATATATATTCTCTTTTTTCCTCTTATTTTTTTTCTCAAACCATTATTGTTGGGAATTTGGTCTTCAAACAAAAGTTTGTCCATTTGCACCTTAGAAGAGGTTTTCAAAATTGGAAATTTTCTTACTTGGTGCTATAATCTAGTAAATGGTTTTTTAATAGTACCGGATTTATAATACTTGAGGCCAAGTTTTTTTTCACATGAATGATTATTGTTATTAATATTTAAAAATATGATATGAAGACTAGCAAAATAGTACATCTGACGGAGACATAGTTCAAAATAATAGTCTTACAAAATTTGGCTATATGATAATATTTCCCTAAGCCCATACTTATTCTTCTACTTCTACCTATTTTTCTACTTCTGTAAAGCCTATAGAATACTAATAACACAAAAAATCTATAACAAAACATAATTCAAAACATTGTTTATCATTCCTACTTGTCTCCTTCTTGGGTCTCTGAAAAACTATTTCCTTTCCTTTGGATTCTCCTTCTACATGGAGGTCAGTAGCATTTATAGTCTACTTCCACTCTTAATCTCTAGGTTGCTTCGTTGTGGGCCACAACCTTCTTTTCCTTCTTCCCCAATGTCTGGAGCCTCCTTTGCTACCTCCACACTACCCATTGTCTAATTTTCCTGTAAAGACAAATGATATGCTTGGGCCTCAATTACTTGTAATATTTTGGGCCTCCTTGCACATCCTCACACCATTCTAGATGGTAACATTGCTTTGGTTTCCTCTTACACGCATAGAAGAGTTCCAATGCCAGTTAATTTCCTAGTGATATCAACCAAATATTTCCTTTCAGTCACATAGTGCCAGTTTGGGCGTATTTCCACCTTTATAACATCTTTATTTTCACAAACACCAACCACGATCATAATTATAGCCTTAACAAAGCATCCTCTAATAATATAACTCCATGATCTCTTGATGTCATAGAATATGTGAAAATTCCATTTCCATTCTTCTCTATTATAATTCCATCGCTTCCCTTCAAAGTTCATAAGCCCTCCAAATGTTATTTCCCTTTTCTTACTCTACGATGCAGTCAGAGTACTATTAGAAGGCTTCATCCTAGGTTTGTTAGTTAATATAATGAATCATGTATCCCAAATACCACCCAAAACCATGAGTGAAACATTAACAATTTGTCCTTTTCTAAGATCACTACCCAATAGCTTGGTGTCATGCAACAAATGGAAATTCCATTCCCATCCTGCGCTAATAAAATTACATATTGTACTCCCTTTAATATTCACACACTGGTGTTATAGCATCTTTTAACACTCCTATAGACCAGGTGCTCTTGTATGGCCCGGGAAACCCCCTTTCCCCTTGTAGAATTGACATGATCTTAAAAAAATGTTTTTCAAAATCCATACGCGACTCTGCCTACTACAAAAATGTGTACATATGTACTTCCTATGAGTTTTATCTGCATAGAATATTTTGAAATTTGAAAAAATAAATAAAAAGCTATTTTTTGAGCGAGGTTTATGAGTTTTAATGAAATCCCATCTGTAGGAGCTCGTGGCATAACTAAAATAACCAATTTGAGGTGGTATATATACACCCCTTGGGTAGGCCTAATGGAAATTATATGAGAGGTATCGATACTATACCTAAATTCCCCTAGATCAAGTCTGCATTTTTTCCCATGCCTCCTACACTCCCAGTCTATAGAAAACCATTGTTTCCTTGAAAATATGTTCAACTCTCTTACCTAGCATCTCCTTTTCATTTATTATAGAGGAAGTATATGTTGGCTCAGGCTAGATGGATCTAGAGGAAGGTTTTGTTAGTACCTTCGGCTTGGATAGGTTGTAGATTTCCTGTACTTGCTACTATTCATTAATAAAGAAGCTCGTGTCTTGTTCCTGAAATATGTTGTTATCTTATGAATGTTAATTTATCATGTTATTTATGATGATATAACATATCTATATGTATGTACTTTTAATTCTATTATCTGTCTATGCTTCTGTAATTGATTTGCAAGTTTACACATTGTGGAGGAAGTAGAGGGTTTGGACCCTACAAGATCCACCTCATGTAGGATCCTTGGGCACATCTCCTATTCAAAATTTTGTGAATTCAAATTTTTGACATGCTTGCATGAGTGTTCTTTGTTGTTTTAGTATTCCACTCTGTTGGAGCTTTCAACCCTGGCTCTCAGGATTCTTTCCCATCAACAACTAGCCATATCCTAATACCCTTATCCCACTCCATGTTGCAATCAAAGTCCCATCGAAATACTTCATTTCGACCTTCTCATTAAAGGTGTTATAAACATATTGCATTTGTCGCCATCCACTTCCTCTCTTATCCACCCACTTAAATGTGCCAAGTTTCTTACCAATTACCTTTTATACCTTGAATTTAGGATTACAAGTATCCTCATACTAAAGAAGATATGGGGGTAGCATGAACCCATAATTTTTTCAATGGGATTCATAATGGGGGAGGATTTTTTTTATGTCCTCCCCTATTATTTAGTTTCAAAAATTCTTCTTGACTCCCTCATTTGTTTTTTTTAGCCAAAGAGTTAATTCTTTTATACACATGAAAAACCTGTTATTGAATCAAACAGTCGACTTAAGCTTGCTAGATTTACATGAATATTTGGATAATTTCGATCTTACATGTTTATGATCTTGTTTATTAGTTGAATTTGTTGGAAATAATACTGAGAGGGTGGGGGGGGGGGGGGTGAATTAGTATTAGTCAAATCAATAACTTTTTCTTTTCATACTCAGATTTATATACGCTACTCCAATGAAGGTAACTCGTGTGTACACAAATTTTCTTTAAAGCAACCTACGTATATCCAACAAACTTATGGTTCATTTAATTCATCATATGTTGATCTTTAATCAGTGCATCAGTCCTTCATTAACTATATAAACTATAACCATGTGCAGTAATAACAGAATAAACCATCACACATAAGCAACACACATGAACACCAAGATTTAAGGTGGAAACCCAATGCGATACAAAAACCACCTGTTGCTGTCTTCTTTTAAAATAAGAAAAACCTGTTTACAATATTGTACTGGTGTAGAATCATACCAGCACACAGACACTCACCAGCATAAGGCTCCCACCTTCTCTTGTTTTCCAGCTGCTACTCGAAGGGAGCTCCAACCCCCTAGCTCTTGTACTAGTTGATCTGTTTACTAGTACGTAGGCGCTGGCCTATAGAAGGCTCCAACCTTCATTTGTTTTCCAGCTACTACTGGAAGGGAGATCCAACCCCCTGGATCTTGTGCTAACCGATCCATTTACTAGTACGTAGGTGCTGACCTACAAAAGGCTCCAACCTTCACTCATTTTCCAGCTGCTACTGGAAGGGAGCTCCAACCCCCTGGCTCTTGTACTGCTGATATGTTTACTAGTACATAGGCGCCGACCTACAGAAGGCTCCAACCTTCAATCATTTTCCAGCTGCTATTAGAAGGGAGCTCCAACCCCCTGGCTCTTATATTGGCTGATATGTTTACTAGTAAGTAGGCATCGGCCTACAGAAGGCTATGACCTTCTCTCTCTTCCTCCAGGGACCATGTTTCATAAATTTTTAGACTGGATACTCCTTGAACACAACACCACAATCTGAAGGCCACGTTTCATCAAATTTTCATACTGGACCCATCAGTAACATAAAATCTCAAAATCAATCATCATTGTAATACAACCATCAAATACATCTGCATCAACCAATCACTGAAACTAAATCATCAATCTCTAAAACAACCACAACTGAGTCAATCAATCATTGAAAACCCATCATCACTAAAGCAAATCACAATCATTCAATATGAACATTTAGAACACTGTCATTAAAACACGATCACCAGAACATAGAGCAGAACCCAGAACTCTACAACAACAACTAGAACCAACAACAACTTCAAATATCATATTTCATAATGTATACGCTAATTTTGTTCTGTTAACCTGCATGTATATGCTACTTGGACAAAGTGAACCAACATATACTTCTTAAACTACTCTCTTTCTTCAATCTCTGGAGTCTGATTTGTAAGTTAACCTGTTACACTATGAACTGCCCATTGAGTGAGTTGCCATCGAGGACAACACTTGTATCATAATGCCAACAATCTACCCCTTTGGACTTGATGGCAACAACAACACCAAGACACTCTCCCCCTTTGACATCAAGGGAAAAGGGCGGACCAAGATATTCTCTCCCTTTGATATGCATTATGCTGTCCATGCTCCCCCTAAGCACATGCTAAATTCTCTGACAAAGCTCCCCCTTTGTACATGCTGAGATGCACTAAACCGTCCATGCTCCCCCTGAGCACATGTAGAGTCTGCAAAAAATATTTTTCAAAAGAATAACATGAATCTATAACTCAGCTAAGTGAGTATGACCTTCCTATTACCAATGACTTATACATACATCAATCTCCCAACCAAGTGGGGATACACCAATTTTGACTCATCCACCCAACCAAGCGGGGATATACCAAATGTTTATACATGATGTTTATAACAAGGACCAACAATCTAAACAAGACCATGATAGTCATCATCAACTATCATACATCATATATGAACTTCACCATTAGTATCTTCTAGTAGCATCAATCTCAATAGCCTGTATATGTCCATCATCAAAAAGAGTCACTTGAATCAAAACAAATATGTGGATCAAGAAATATAAGCATCTTCATGTACCAAGATATTCTAACATGATGCCAACAATGCATTATTAGTAGCATATGCTCCCCTTGAACCTATGCCAACTGTTCATTTTCAGATATGATAAGAGAAAATATTAGTAAGAATCATCAAGGCATCATCATTAATAAGATATACATCAACTTTTAAATAGCTTATGAGCACCAACACATTTCCACATATCATCAGAAGGTTGTAACCATCATCAAACAGAGCAGATAATTGACTGAACCATATTAGACTCCTTTTCCTGACTCTGTCCCACTACTTTGTCCTCAAACCAACATATACACGACTGTGCAACTTCTAACTCACGTATATACACTACTTGTCTTCATGAAACTTGCATATGAGATTTAGAACACTAAAGTTTCACAATTTCATCTCCCCCCGAGACTGTTATTTCTGTACACTGTGCTATGCCACATCTTTCTGATTGTGATTTCCTTCTTCTTCCATATCTTCTAGTGTGATGATGTTTTCTCCTTTTGGTATGATGCCTAAAATTTTCTCCTGCATTCCTTTGCTATATGTCCAAACTTGTTACATGCATAACATCTTACATGTTTCATATTCCTTCTATAGCAGTCAATGGCTTTGTGACCAAACATATTGCAAGAAAAACAATATCCCTTAAAGTACTTGGAAGCTGATGATATTTCTTTGTGATGGTCTTGAACCATTCTACTTCTACATCTCGTTGCAACATGTCCAAAATTATGACATATAAAACACTCAACATTATTTATCGAAGGAAATAACTGACTATCACTTCCATAGTTAGGGGTAAAAGATTTTCTTTGAAGATTTTCTTTCCTTGGTTGTTGATGGGGTTAACCTTTCATCTCCTTATTGAGAATTTCAGATTTCGCATTAGAGTTCTTTGCCTCATCTTGTGAGCTCGATTCACCTTCAACAGATTCATGGAAACCGAGACCAATTTTGATGGTAGGAGACCTTTGACTACTAAGAATATTATCCAAAATCTTAGTACTGTCTTGAAACCGTAACAGTTTATCCTTTTCTTCTAATTTACCTTTTAAGATATTTACCTCATCCTAATATTGCTCTTCCTTTTCCAAATATTTCTTCTTCAATATTTCTTCAACCTTTCTTCCTTCTTCCACTTGTTGCCTTAATTTGATAATCTCATTTTCTTGTTGTTCATCTGCTTGAGGTAGTTCTTCATTCTTCTTATTTTCAAGATCTTCTTTTAGAGAGAGGATCTAAGCTTCAAGACTTTCATAGTAACTGGATCTATCTTTAAGTCTTTTGATTTTTGTACTATTTTCATTTACTTCATTTCTTAATGATGTCACTTCATCCTGCAGCTTTTGACATTGATCTTCCTTTTCATTGTACTGCTTCCTTACTTTGTTTCCTTCCTCCAGCTAAGCGTTTAATTTGGTAAATTCTTCTTTAAAGGCACTCTCCCTTTTGTTAAAAAAATCTTGTTGATCTCTGATTTTATCTGTGAGTCTTTTAACTTCTGCATCTATGTTTCTTTCACAATCACTTTCAATATCTTCAATATTTCATGAACAAAGAAAAGTATCACTAGAAGACCAAAAATTTGTACCTGATATTTCATTTGCTTGTTAATCTTCAATATGACGTGATTATAAATCTGAATACTTGTTTCCACCTCATGGCCCATTGTCTCTCTTGTTGTCACTATTTCTTTGAGATGTCTTCTTATTCTAAGGCGCTTTCTTCTTTATCTTCTTTCCCTTTGTTTCTACAGATCTACTTCAAGCGATCAAGCTTCTATGAAAGGACCTTCTCTAATACCAATTGTTGGAAATAATACTGAGAGGGGGGGGGGGGGGGGGAATCAGTATTAGTCAAATCAAGAACTTTTTCTTTTCATACTCAAATTGATATATGCTACTTCAATGTAGGTAACTCGCGTGTACACACAACTGTCTTTAAAGAAACCAACATATATCCAACAAACTTATGATTCATTTAATTCATCATATGTTGATCTTTAATCAGCGCATCAGTACTTCATTAACCATATAAATAGTAACCATGTGCAGTAATAACATAATAAACCATCACACATAAGCAACACACACAAACACCAAGATTTAAGGTGGCTATTGTCTTATTTTACTATAAGAAAAACCTGTTTACAATCTTGTATTGGTGCAGAATCATACTAGTACGCAGGAACCCACCTACAGAAGGATACCACCTTCTCTTGTTTTTCCAGCTACTACTGGAAGGAGCTCCAATCCCCTAGCTCCTGTACTAGCTGATCAGTTTACTAGTACATAGGTGCTGACCTACAGAAGGCTCCAACATTCAATCATTTTCCAGCTGCTACTGGAAGGGAGCTCCAATCCCCTGGCTCTTGTACTAGCTGATCCATTTACTAGTATGTATGCACTAGCCTACATAAGTCTCTAATCTTCACTCATTTTCCAGCTGCTACTGGAAGGGAGCTCCAACCCCCTGGCTCTTGTATTGGCCAATATGTTTACCAGTACATAGGTGCTGACCTACAGAAGGCTCCAACCTTCACATTTTCCAGCTGGTACTGGAAGGGAGCTCCAACCCCCTGGCTCTTGTACTAGCCGATATGTTTACCAGTACGTAGGCATTGGTCTACAGAAGGATACGACCTTCTCTCTCTTCCTCTAGGGACCACGTTTCATAAATTTTTAGACTGGATACTCCTAGAACACAACACCACAATTTGAAGGCCTAGTTTCATCAAATTTTCATAGTGGACCCATCAATAACATAAAAGCTCAAAATCAATCATCACTGCAATACAACCATGAAATACATCTGCATCAACCAATCATTGAAACTAAATCATCAATCTTTGAATCAACCACAACTGAATCAATCAATCACTGAAAACCCATCATCACTGAAGCAAATCATAATCAATCAATCTGAACATTTAGAACACTGTCATCAAAACACGGTCACTAGAACATAGAGCAGAACCCAAAACTCTGTAACAACAACTAGAACAAACTACAACTTCAAATATCATATTTCATAATGTATACACTACTTTTGTTTTGTTAACCCACATGTATATGTTGCTTGGACAAAGTGAACTAGCGTATACTTCTTAAACTACTCTCTTTCTTCAATATTTGGAGTTGGATATGTAAGTTAACCTGTTGCACCGTGAACTATCCTCTGAGTGAGTTGCCATCAAGGACAACATCTGTATCATAATGACAACAAAATTGTTACCCACAAGTTCCCTACCACAATTACTTGCCTCTTGGAATGATATTTGAGTAATTTGAGGCCTAAGCATAATGCAAGCTATTTAGCTTAATTATTGGTTGCCCTTCCTGTGTTCCAAGCATATTAAAAACTCTCTTGTTCATCAAGGCATACTACCACCCCTCCCACTCCTTCCTCCCTTGATACCTCAAGCCAAGTTTTCACTACTAGATCTTCATTTTTTTGTGTGGTTGAACTAGAAAAATAATTATTAGGAGTTTTTGAGTATATTTGGCACAACCAATTTACTAACAACTTCCAAGTCTGTTTGTCAAACTAGTCCTTGAATACATTCTTCCTTGGACTTAGATTTTTGGTATAGCCTTAATCTATGACCATTTTCGATTAGTGGACTCCTTGCCTCATCAATGGTACAAAGTTTGAATGAATTTTTATGATAAATAATATCTATCTCATATGGCACCAACTAGTGAGTATGCAATTTTCCTTTGAGATATTTCTACCTTGAGTCGAATAAAAGAGCCTAATCCCCTCCGTGAAACTTTTTCTTATTGATGGATAAATTGGCTCATTTGGATCTTTTCTATTGGATTAGAGTAGTCTCCTGCAATGTATCCTAACGAATTTCATTAAGTTCATTAATATGACTAAGTTATTTTGTTGGGCCTTTGAGAGATCCCACCCACTTATAATGTAATTCTTAGTGTTTTAATCTCAAATTTGATAGGAAGAACCACAACCACATGTTTTCCATACAAAAGCTCATAGGTAGTGAACCTTGTGTTGTTACTCCAAGTAGTCATGTAGGCTTATAGATATTTTGGAAGCTTATTGCTCAAGATTTATGGTATTGTTGAATTTTCTTGGTCAAGATAGTCTCCAAGAATCTATTAGTGACTTCTATCTTGAAATTTTATTAAGGATGACATGGAGTTGACATTTAGTGCTTGGTAATGGTTTGGATGATTTTAGAAGTGAATTGGTCCCTTGGCTAGCAATAATTTCTCATGGGACTCCAAAACAAATAAAAATTTATTCATATAATTCATCTTCTTAGACATATTGTTAAATAATATGATTCAACCCAATATGAAATAAATATCCCTTGATCCACAAGTACATGGTTCTTTGTTAAATGACCCTCTGATGTTCTCTGGGTGATAAATGACGTGGAAGGTTTCTTTTCACCAAATAATTAATGATATATGTAAACCACAATGTTAGTAGATAAAGCATATATATGTTTATCTCAAAAGGCATCTTCCATGGAGATAACTTCTCCTTCAATGATGAGCCTAAAAAGGAAGTTGACAACCAAATTTTCCTTTTTCGGTCTGTCAACAATCATAATTTTCCCAATTATTGCAATGGAAGCAATCACCTGATAACCCTGCATTAGTAATAATTTTTTTCATAAAATAATGAATGGTGGAGTGTTCAATATACACAAATACATAGTAATTGGTAATATATTAACAAACCTTATTGATGGCATGTACTACAACAAGAAACTCTTTTTCTGTTACAATATAATGTTGTTCAATAGTAGTGAAGTTCTTACTAATGTCACAAATAACATGTGGTTGCTAATCCTCTTTCTGCCCCAACACAAGCCCAATAGTTGTGTTTGAAGCATTGATATAAATGTGGAAAGGTAGGGACTAGTTTGGTCCTTACAAGACCAATGTGGTTAGGAATTTTTCTTTCAAGGCTTTAAATGATGTTTGAAATTAGTTATTATAGGATAATTTTGCAGCTTTTGAGTAATTGAAGTAAAGGGGATGATATCTTGGTGAAGTTCCAGTTCCATATGAATCCTTGATAGTACCCTGTGTGTCCTAGACTTGACATCCAAAGGAGAAATTGCATCTAATTATTTTAATTCAATTGGTGTATATGTTTCCTAAGAATGTTTTTCCAAAATATGTTGAAGGGAAGGATGGGTAGATGGATGAGGGTGTACTAGGAAATTCAAATAAGATCATCTTTTGTGACTTATCTAAAGGTCAATACTTGGTCAAGACATAGAAAAGGTTGAGAAAATTCCTCATCACTATCTTCAAACAGAGGAATTCTCTAAATTAAAAGAATTATTGGAAAGAGGATAGATGGTTAGATTCTTAGTAGAATTCCCATGATATATGGTCATGTCCCCATGCCTACAATTGATGTATGCATAAGTAGTGGCCAACCAGGGTGTCCGTAATAGTGAAGGGTACCCCCTATATTGGATTTTCACTGAAGGACCATAAAGTTGTCTAGGTAATCCCATGATTTGGTTGATAGGGATAAATGACCTAACGACTGTCATAAGGGATCTCTTTAGTATGAGATACCAATTAGACCTCACACCATTTGGGATAAGAAACCCATTTGGATTCTAGCCCAATAGCCATGTTTTATTTTTGGATGCTATGAAATATTGAATGATCGTCACTGTAGAAAATGTGAAAACTAAACTAAAAAATAGTTAATTAAATAAATGAAACTAACTAAATACTAAAATACAAATGAGTTCATGAAAAAATGAATTAATAAACAAAACAATTGTTGAATCAAGAAAACAATTAGCTGTTTTCCTGACACGTGAAAGTTTAACTTATTAGAGATAATAAAAAAAACTATTATTTGTTTTAATCAATAATCATTAAATAAAGATATGATAAATAAACAATAGCAATGCAAGACAAAAACTATCTAGTTCACATAATAGCCCATTAGCTAGTAGTAGTAAATCTCATAGAATGCACACATGAATGAAACTACTTGAGATTAGTTTGAAACAACAACACATTGTATGCCAAGTCCTAATTCTTGTGGTGGCCTTCTCAGGCTTCTCAATGTTATTTATCAATAGATACAAAATGAACCAGATTCCCAAATCTTGTCTTTTAAAATCTATTTTTTTTTCTTCTAAAGATCCAAAAGTCCTTATCACTAGGGGTTTTACATTTATAAGCTACATCAATAATTGCTTCTTGGAATTTTCGGGCTTCCCCTAGGAAATTAAAACCTTTCAAATTCTTATTGCTTTTAGATATAATTAATGAAAATAATTGGTAAACTCCTAGAAAATGAATTTTGCAGCTGTTATAATATGATTGGATTCTTAGCTAAGATTCCTATGACTTCATGAAGATAGAATACCGAGATCTCATAATAGGATGAAATCATATTAATCATACTAGGAAACAACCCTTCCATGATGACATGGTATTCCAATGTGTTTTTAGAGAGACCTTGTACATCCTTTTCTAATGAGACCATGAAGGAATTCAAAATTGTTTGTTACTTAGAGGGTTCCACGATGTGTTGCTTGGGATTGTATTTAGTGAGTTTGTTAGTGTAGACACTAAAAGACAAATTTATAACATTTACATCTCTTCCAGTTCCCTATCCACTTCTTCATTTGGCATGGTTTTTTCTTGGGCTCCAATAGTCGACAACCTGTTCATCTTGATTAACCTTTCAGCTAAAGAATAATTTGTTGGTATTGAGCCATAGGACTAGAGATGTCCTTTTTCAATTTTCCTTGAATCTTCTGAGCCCTATTGATGACATTGGAGTCATCTCAATTTTCATAATGGTCTTTTTAAGTTTGAAGGGTGTGACCTTAAATTCTATTTCATCATTGGCAAGGTTTCAGAGAGATCTAAAACTTTGTGTAGTGCATACACTATGGGTTTAGCCTCCTCTATGTCTTATGCTTGGACTTTGACATTGTGATTTAACTTAGTCCTTGGATAGGGTTTGCATGGAAGGTTTGTGACAAGGTTGCAATTTTCTCATATGGTGACATACATGTAAGGGATACATGCCCTTAATTTTTATAGTTTGTGAAATCCATTGTTCTTTTGATCCAGATTAGATCATTATATTGTTTTTCATCCATCTTGATGCATCTGGAGGAAAAAAAGTGGAGGAATCAACTCATGGGGTTGTTTTTACTAGTGGGACCCAGTTTGGCGAAATGAGGTCTGAAACCTTCCGAGAGTTTTTTGAGGCATTAAATGAAGTTTTTTGGGGGTCAAACTTGGTCACTTTAGCGTGACAACTTTTCATGCTATTATACACACAAAGACCTTTCCAATGGTGCAAGAAGCATGTCGATTAGAGTCTAGATGCAAAAGTTATGCCACTGAGAAGTTGACCTTCCTGTTTTCACACCTATAGTTTGGGAGGATACCGCATCAGCCCCCATTATTCATGGAAAAGGGGCTAGCCACGTGTTTGGTATGTAAAATATTCTAGAAGAGTCTATTTTGTAATTCTAGTTAAGAGTCGATGTAGTCAAACTTAACCACTAGTAGGCTATCGAGCTTTGTTATAACTGGGCCACTAGGAGGAAGAGGCATTCCATTCTTTTGAGAGAATTTTGTTCCATAGCTGAGCAAAGGTTGCCAGGAGAGATAAGAGTTAGAGCACACATAGAGGATATGTGCATTGTAGTAGCCCACATGCCACATTCATTACTTCTTTGTACAAGCATACATATTTCTGGACAGAGAAAGAGAGCAAAACGACCTCACCTTCCAGCTGGGTTTTGTCCTGAAAGGGTTTCCCAGAGAGCATATCTTGTGTCTTGTGTGTGCTTATTTTTTCATTCTCTACTTTTTTGTATAGTTTCCATTTGCATGCATGCACTAACTATAATTAAATTCACATATCTTAAAGTTTAATAAACTGTAATAGTATAGAAATTTCAGATTTTAATATAATATTATTAGATATGTTGTGATGAATTGTCCAATGGAATATCAACGATAGTTTACGGATCATATTTACTTAGTAATTCCCTTTAAGGGTAAAGGAATAGTGGCAAGATATTTCTCTTAATATAGTGGCATTTGGGTTTTACATCTATCCAACATGGTATTAAAATTGTGTGATTCATTATGCATCTGCATTTTTCCTTGGGCCTCTATTTGGTTGCTTAAACTAATTTGTTTAATTTTTTTAGTAGTTCAAATTCTTTATTTCATATATGTCCCTACGGTGAGTTTAATATCTAATATCTCTTCATCTTTGTATTGTTTCTTTCTTTGGACCATGTTTTTTGGTAGTATAATGTTTACTTGGGGTGTCCCTTGGGTTTTGTCTAAGCCACTTACTAGTTTGGGTTGTTCATATGGTAAATTTTAAAGAGATCACAAGCCTTATTTCTCATTATTTTTCTATAGTTATGAATTTGGCATGGCATTTTTCATTACTTCTCGCAAGTTCTAATTCATACTTGCTTATTTTTATTGTAGATTAAATGGTTTTCTTTTGTCCAACCATTGGGAACCACAGAATCTAACATGGAACCTGTTGTTGCTGAGATAAAGACCATCCAATTTTTTTTCCTATGTCAATTTTGGAGCCTACAATAACTGTTTTTTCAAACCCCCTTGAGTCATCATGTTGTTCGATTCGCTATCTATGTATTTTCTCCTAGTGTCACATCCTCCTAAGTCAATGATTCCCAAGCATTGTCACCTAACCATTAGAAGTTCTTGAGTTAGTTAGTTCATATTTTGGTGAAATCATGATATTTCTTGACTTAGAAACTTTCCATATCACCATGCACACAATCAAAAAACACTCAAAAGGCTTGAAAAACACTCAAAAAAGCAAATCACACTCCAAGTTGGTGAAGACGTGCACTCAACTTGAGCGCTCTCCTTCGGGTTGAAGAAGTGTGCCCTCCTTGAGAAAACTCCTTCATGATGAGCAAGTGCACCCTACATAAGTGATCTTCTTCGTAATGAAGACACGTGCCCTTCCTGGATGCATGCATGTGCCATCTTGTTGCATGTGGGCGCACTCTTAGAAAATAGGAGCTCACTTAACTTCTCTTAACTAACCCTTTCATGTGACGGCAAGTGGAAATCATACATGAACCAATTTTGCATGTAAACTTCTTTAAATAAACTTAGTTAATCATTCTTAGGCGCAAAGCTAGGAATCAAGAATCTCTTCATCAACCAGTGTTGCAAGTAAGTATTGCATGTTGAAGCTCTTCATTGCATTTCATGATTTCATTGTCGTTCCTTCTTTTCTTGCTGCCATTTATTTGTTTTTTTAGTTCGATTGCTGGCATTTATGCTCAATCTTCATACTGCAAGTGTTAATCTAGTGTTGCATGTAGAAACTCTTCACATTCTTCAACCTTTTCGTATTCCATCATGAATGCAACAAAAACTATATAACCTTGTGGATCCTTCTTCTACTCATTCTGATAATCAAATACTACTCTTCAAACTTGTTTTCAAGCTTCTAATACATAGATCATATTTCTTGATCTCAAAGCACAATCAACCTTGAAAACTGTGCCCTAAGTGATCAAGTTTCCTCTTGAGTGCACTTCTTCACCACAAAGAACTGTGCCCTCCCTTGATCACATGAATGCATCAGGAAGGCAATAAGCATATTCCTTCAACCCTTTAGCATGCGACAATGCACCCTCCTTTTCCTTGATCACATGGGCACATTGTGAAGGCCCAAAGACTTATCAACCCATTCCTTCATCCTTCAAAGTGCAACAGTGCGCCCTCCCTGTCTCCTTGAGCACATGAGCACATAGGGAAGGCCCAAAGGCCCAACACTCCATCCCTTTGACACTTCAAAGTGCATCAATGTGCCCTTGATGATTTTTTCCATTTTCTTGAGCACATGAGGGCACTACAAAGCCTTGAATGACCCTGTCCATCTCTCCATGCTTTGAAAGTGTGCCCTCTTAGTTTTCATGCCCATTTTCTCATGCATGCAAGTTATCTTGCATTGTCATTCATAATTTTTCATGTTCTATCATCTGTGATGGATCTTTATATGTAGTTTACAAGTATTGATGCATAAGTAGGTTGTTTTGAGCTAATATTTTCACTATGAGTGTGTTTCCCCAAACAAGTGTTCATGCTACAAGTATTGTCACCCTGTCATCATCTGTTGGAGGCATGCCACCTCGCAAAGTTTCCTCCAAAGAACTTTTAGAAGAAAGCACTGATGAGCCTGCAAAATTTACAAAGCCAAACATCCCCATATATCTGTTGGGTGCAAGAATTTCAATTAGGCAGACTCCTTCAACACTTAATTGTCAACCCGTGGGTTTCATTAACTTAGAGGTGAAGCACAGGAAATGCTAAAAATGATATGAACTTTTCCTAACTCTATTCCTACTTCCTTAATTACAACCTTGCAGAATTGAAAATAAAATATCACCTGACAATTTAGACCAAAAAAATTCTAGTGTTGGAATGTGAAAGAAAGTATTTTTTGCGGAAAAATAAATGAAAGGAAAGTTCAAAATATTGTAAGAAATCTCGATTAATTGAAATGGAAATCTATGTCTATATTCAGTATAGTTCTGTGTCATATTAATAATTAGACCCTTGAATATGTCTGACTTATTTATAGATCTTTCTCCCTGCACTGCGTTGTTATTCCTATACTTCTGCAATATTCTTGCACTAGCACCAAAACAAAGTTTATGTGCTGCAAGTATATTTTACACCTGTACTGAAGATTTATGTCCTCATGTAGGGGCTCTAAGCCTCAGGAGTAGAGCACTCTGTCCCTATATCAGGATATTGATTCCTATACTAGAACAAATATTCCTGCACCAAGTTTTCAAATTCCTTTCATAAAAGAATAAAGAGTGTGTTAACTTAAGGAAAGAATTTGCAAAGGTGAATAGAACTTTCAAATAAATTCCACAAGCAGAAAGGTGCTCCAACCCAACTTAACTTCAAAATAAGAATTAACTTCTAAAGTCAAAGCACACTTTTATTCAATCAAGGAACTCCTTCATGCAACCAAATAAATCATCTAATTTTGGCAATAGACTTTATCCCTGTAATAGTTATTCACGCAAATACGATCTGCCTTTTTAACCTTCTTAATTCAGAAAGGTTCACTTTTAAATAATTAAATATGAAGTTCGATCCTTCCTTTAAAAGTATAAAGTGCATGTACAAATTAATGCATTATAACAACGTTCGTTTTTAATTACCAAAGCATATATAGTTCAACATATTAAGAATACTTTCTAAGACATGAACACTCACTTGTAGAAACACATCAAGACTCTTATGAAAAAAGAACGAAAGATTTTTGTTGTAATGAACCAAAGAAATCAACTTGTAGAACTGTAAATGCACTAGTGTAGGAATAACATGCTTGCATGATCCAGGCAGAAATACTACTAAGCTTTGAAGATAAGAAATTACAAAAGGGTAAGATCAAACTTAGTTAAACATGCACACAATGGATCTGTCACACAATGGTTATAAATCAAATCGAACTTGAACTTTGTGAAAGAATGAAAGCATCTATTTAATTCACACCTTGCATTAAAACGAAATCAACACACCTTTAATGAGAAAGGAGAATGTGAGGGAGAAAGAGCTGGGTTGGTTGCGCCCTAGACGACCAACGCGTTTCCCTATTTAGGAAACTTGGAAACTCAGCTCTCAATGATGCACCAACACAGAATTAAAACACATGATTGAAATAACATGGCACAGTCCCTTTATATTAAATATCAGATTCAACAAATGTACATGATGAAATAGAATCCATCCCAGAACGAGGGTGATACCAACAAAATTACAAAATACCACATTTATAATAACATTGCTATAGCTATCTCTCGCTACCATTTTCTATCTAAATCCTACATTATGTACATCCCTTCAGGTCTGCGGTCGTAACCAAATTACATTGATCGTTACAATCTAAGCCTTTCGGTTGTAACAAAATGCTAAACTTGAGCATTCGACCAGTGACCTAATATATATCATATCCCTAACTTATCTCTACTCCGAGCCTAACTGAAGATGACCGATTCTGAATGAGATGCTTGCATTAGGTAGTGAGTTGTCATGGGAGTTTAGGATTTGCCAGTGGTGCTGGAATCCTACATGCACTCGAACATGCTAAAGAAATGATTAATACGTTACTTACAAAATACTTTAGGAAAGAAGATATTAGTTGCAAGAATATTGAAGGTATAAAATCTATAAAAATAATTAATTAAGCACATTTGTAACCCTTAAATGTGAAATATAAAGCTAGTGCAGGAAAATGCATGATTCTTGGAATAGTGCGGGAATAAGGAGGTTGCGAGGTTAAAATAGAGGTCTATGGTTATGATATTGAAATAGGAAAGGGGTTAAAAATGAAGCAATTTATCCTACCAACATCCTCCCCTCCCTATGCTATTGTGGGTCCTCACACAACCTTTACCTGCTGCAAAAAACCAAAACAAAGGAGTCTCCCTTCAATTATGAACTTGTATCCCGATCCTTTCTTTCACTGTCTTTGCCTTCCTGCCTCGAGCCTTCTTAAGTTTCTTCGTCACCTTTTTAAGATGTTTATAGCACTTTGAGGCCTAGAATTTCCATATCTTGGCTTGTTTTTTCTGCTCCTTCACTTCTCTTGCCAACTCTACATTCATTTGCTTCTACACTGTATTTTTCTCTTTTATGGCTTGGTTTAATATCTCCAAGCTGTAAACATGCTTATTGAGCTCTTCTATCCAACTATTTAGATAGAGGGTGTAGTTTTCTACTCCCAATTCCTCTGGCGCAGACTTCTCGGCAGTCAATTCCAAACATGTGTCGACATCATCAGGGTCAAGGTTATCCTGGCCACCTAGTCCTGCATTTCAACATCGTTAAGGGTTTCAATATCTGGAGTTTCAATGTCACTAAGGGTCTCAGTACCCTGCACATTCACCTTACCATGGGTTTCAGTACCCGAAACTTAAAAATCATTAAGGGTTTCAATGCCCGAAACTTCAATATTATCAAGGGCCTCAGTACACTGCTCGTTCACCTTACCAGGGGTTTCTGTACCCGGAATTTCAAAATTATCTAGTGCTTCAATGTCCAGTGCCCTATCATCCATCTAACCCTCCACCGGGTCTTTTCTTGCACTCAACATCGTTTTTATCTTCTTCATCCTACCAAAGAGGACTGACAAGGGTGTGTCGTCTTCCTTCTCCATGTAGTCTTTGTCGAGCACTATATGGGACGTCACCTCAGTGAGGACTGAGAGGTTATTGTTACCTGATGAAGTAGGTGGTGAGTCATTGAATAGTATTGGGGAGGTCGACTAAACATGACTCGCTCTTGAAGAGGTAGTCCTTCTCCTAGCCGACCTCCTAGTCTCAGTAGGGTGCAGGGTCAGAGTTTCTGATTTTTCCTCCCTACTTTCACTCTTCTTCTTGGTCGAATTCCTAACACCTCATCCCTGAAAATCCTTTAAAAATTCTTCCTAGGTCACGTTTTTAACCTCCAGTTATTTCTTGATTAAAATTGCGATCAACCCGTGGTGGTATAACTTGTATGCAACCTGGCTTGACTTCCCTCTTTGAACACCTTTTGACATTTTTTCTAAGCTCTTGAGCAAATAATAAGGAAAATTAATGAGCTTACTAGACTCAAAATGTAGGAGCAATCGTATGTGATACAGGAAAGTCAGTCAGTAACTTCCCTCACAGGTAAGAAACTTATGTAATACATAAAGGAGATCCTTCCATTTTCCAATCATAACATGAAGTTGGAGACTGTTCTTCCAACTCACCTTTTGCTTCGGGTTGACGACGAATTGAAAATACAACTTATTATCTATCTTCTCCTTCTTAAATCGTTGTTCTCCCGCTGCTAGTAAACCTGTAGCCTGAGATATGGATTCCTATGTGACCAAAAATTCCAACGAACCAGCCTTGGCTCAACTTCCATCAAAAGTCCGAGCGAATGCTAGCGCCAAAAATGAGTCGAATCCATCAAATTTTTGTAGAAATGGGAGGAACCTGGATTCCTGCAATATTACAAGACTATTTCTATAATCAGCCATTTGCTTCATCTCCTACATGAACTGTGGTTCAATCCTTACAGACACCATTTCTCTGTTTGACTTCACCCAATCTCTTTCTAAAACTTTGGAAGAGTATTACAATATAAAGAACTCAAAATGATGGTCAAGCTATACATCTGCTGCTATATTGGCCACTTCCCAAATTGTCATGCTTCATCATTAAAATTACACGGATGTGAATACGAATTGGTTCAAGTACAGGTAGGCGATGATGATTGGGAAAGGCAGTGATTTAGATAATGATTCAATGTAACGATCATGCGAGGTTGGATATGGAGTAAGGTCATCATTAACATGTAATAAGGATTTCAAGAAGAGGTAAGTTTTGGATTTCGGGAGAATCGTACCATCCCACATTTACTTCATGATCTCACATAGGGTGTACTTAGTACTCATTAAAAAGATGAGATTTCATATCCTAAAATATCTTTGTACTTAAGCGATTTCTTCCTAATTTAGTAAATGATAAAACAAAGTGGTAATCATAATACAAATTATTGAATGCCATGATCTATAGGTGGTACGATTATTCTGCCAGTACAAAAATTTATGAAACAAAGATAAGCTTTTCAATATGCATTTTTTCCCCAGGTGTTCCTGCACCAGAACATGTGTTTTCCTAATTGGGTGCGCTCAGCGGTGCAGATTCTTGTATTGAAGGTGCCTACACTGAACATACTTGCACTACACATGCTTGCACTTAAACATGCCTGCACTAAACATGCTTGCACTAAACATGCTTGCACTTGAACATGCTTGCACTGAACATGCTTGCACTCGAACACATATTCCTGCACTAGGGATATTTGTAGCATATCTGGAAAGAGAAAGGGAAGAAAAAATTATTATGATAGGATATAATTCATAGGATGGATTAAAACATTTGCTAGATATACAAGGGAGGTTTTATTCACCATTCTTTGGTGTTGATATATGCCTTTTGATCTGATTTGTGAGTTTGCATCAGATCCTACAATCGATCCATGAGGGAAAATAGAAGTGGGAAAAAAGTTAAATTTTAGAATGGGGACGAAATTACGAAAAGGAATTCACTCTACCAAGAGGGACAAATCTAAAAGGGATTTTGGGGAAAGATATTCAAAGGAAAAAGAGGGAAATACAAAATCGGATAGGGAAAGTTTCTTTGAATAAAGGGATGGTAAACTTCATGGGATAAAAAGAACAAAATAAAGGCGATTTTTTTATTTATGAAAATGGGAATAGAAGAATGGCAGAATTTCACCTGACATCTGCCTTTGTAGTGCTAATCCGAAAAGTAAATGCAGCAGAATTGAGTGTTTCTTGGATAAAAAATGTTATGAAACCAACTCACAAAAAGATAGAAAAAATAGTTGAACGCCTTAGAATTTAGCCTCTTCGAGGGGGAAACCTCCTTTACATTACACAAATGAACAATTCTTGGATGGTACAAATTAAAATACCTCCTTTCTATATATAGGAGTCTAAAGGGTCATAATATAATCAGAGCCGACATAACAATAGTAATGTAAGGGCATAATAATAACAATAGTGGGCTTCTATGGGGCACAATAGTAACAATATGGGCACTACATGGGTACATCAATATAATAAGGGGGTT
>APFE030715939.1:245328-289300 GCA_000404065.3 Pinus taeda | reverse complement strand
TTTTATTATATATATATTTTGGATTTTATTTAAATTTTATTTCAAGAGAGAAGAAATCAAATCACAATAAGCTGGCATAGCCAAGTACGAACTGAAGTTCAGACTGCTACTGCATGGAATATTCCTTTGTGATGGGCTGAAAGTATGCTTTAAGCATATGCCCATTCACAAGGAAAATTGAATTTTTCTCATTGATAGTTTTGACTTCTACAACCCCATTTTCAAAAAATTGAATTAACTCATACGGTCCCATCCAATGAGTATGGAACTTCCCTTTAAAATGTTTAAATCTAGAGTCATAGAGAAGTACCCAATCACCTAGTTGGAACTGTTTCTTCCTGATAAATTTGTCATGCCACTTCTTGCGTCGCTGTTGTATCAAAATATTCTGTTGAACATCATCCCTTCAAGATTCATACAACTCGTTTAACTGCAATAAAAATTGCTGCTGTGCTTCCGAGAGATCTAGTCCTAATTGAACTGCAATTCTCAAAGTCTTTATTTGAAATTCAATAAGCAAAAGGACTTGTTTTCTGTACACCAACTCATATGGTGTATGCCCCATGCTATTCCTCCAAGTGGTTCAATAAGCTCATAATGCTTCAGGTAATCGACTAGCCCAATTGTTCCTATGCATGTTTACTGTTTTGGTGAGGATGGATTGGATCACCTTGTTTGTAGATTCCACCTGGCCATTTGCTTGCGGGTGGTACAATGTAGATTTCCTATGCCGAATCTTGTATTGATTCATGAATTCCTGTACCAAGTTAGAAACAAATTGCGGCCCATTGTCAGAAACAATTTCTCTAGGAACACAAAATCTAGTAAAAATTTCATTAAATAGAAAATTAACAACAACTTTCTCAGTGGCAAAAGAAACAAATTTAGCCTCTACTCATTTAGTAACAAAATCAGTACAAACCAATATATGCTTTTTATTTAAAGATGTGGGGTTTATGGGTCCTACGAAATCAATAGCCCATTTTTCAAAGGGCTCAATCATAACTTGAGTACATAAAGGAATTTCAATGGCTTGAATAGGTTAACTCATCCATTGAAAACTATCACAACGATACCATATTGCTTGTCATCCTTAAACAAATAAGGCCAAAAATAACCAGTGCGTAAACTTTTATATGCATTTTTTTAATCAGCGAAGTGGCCACTACAAGGTTCATCATGGGCAAATTTTAAGATATCAAACATTTCTTCCTCTCTCACACATCTATGAATAACAAAATATGGTCCAGTGTAAAAGAGGTCTCCCTATATCCAAGAATACAAAGCACTTTTATGAATGATATTCCGCTTTTCACGAGTAGATAAGTGAGGTGGTGTTTTTCCAGTGGCTAAATAGTTAGATATGTCAGTAAACTATGTGGATTTTGCTAACATAGAAAAAATATGTTCATCAGGGAAATCATCATCAACAGGAATTACTTCACCAGGATTATTTAATCTAGAAAGATAATTAGCTACAACATTAGACTTTCTTGGTCTATCAATAATTGTAACATTGAATTCCTGTAATAACAACAACCACATAGTCACTCTACTACTAGTTAAAGGTTTATTCATTAAATATTTTATAGCAGAATGATCAGTATGCACATAAACTTCATATCCTATAATGTAATGTCTGCATTTATTAATAGCAAAAATAACAGCTAAAAATTCTTTCTCAGTCACTGTATAGTTAAATTCGGCAGGTGACAAATATTTATTGATGTAATAAATAACATAGGATTGTTTATTTTCCTCTTGTCCTAAAGCTGCACCAATGGCAGTGTCTGAGGCATCAAAGGAAAAGTGAAATGGTAGGGACTAGTTTGGTCCTCTCAAAACTGGTGCATGTACTAATTTTTCCTTCAATATCTCAAATGACTCTTGGCAAGCTATGGACCAGGTGAATTCACTATCCTTAGCTAATAATCGAAAAAGGGGGGTAGCAATCTTGGAAAAAATTTCAATGAATCTCAGGTAATAACCAGCATGTCCCAGTAAAGCTCTCACTTCCCTTTGTGTTTTGGGTGCAGGTAGACAAATAATGACTTCAAATTTAATGGTGCCTACTTGGATACCTTTGTCAAAAACCAAATGACCAAGAACCACTCCTGCTTTGCACATTAATCTACATTTTTTATCACTCAAAGCAAGATAAGTCTCTTGGCAACGTAAAAGCTCTTTTTCTAGATTTTTACGAGCTTCATCAAATGAGTTACCAAACACAGAAAAATCATCCATATAAATCTCAACACATTCAAGATCAGAAAAAATAGCCAACACAACCCTTTGAAAGGTGGCAGGTGCATTACACAACCCGAAAGGAAGCACTAGATAAGAAAATGTACCCCAAGGGCATGTAAAGGTAGTTTTGTCTTGATTTGAGGGTGCGATCTGGATTTGGTTGTACCCACTAAAGCCATCTAAAAATGAAAAGTACTGTTTACCAACAAGGGTATCTAACACCTGATCAATGAAAGGAAGGGGAAAGTAATCCTTGAGATTGGCTTTATTTAATTCTCGGTAGTTAATGCAAGTACACCATCTCCCATGTTTCTTAGGGACTATCACTAATGGAGAGACCCACTGTCTATCAGAAATGTGTTCGAGGCAAGAGCATATGGTTACCCGTGTTGGTTATAGTGCATTAATGAAATAATAATCATTGTCCAAGACTTGTTCTGGAGACTTTTGGTTCACATGCTATTGCTCTAGGTTTGCATACAACTACGTTGGTCCTAATTAAAGGTGCTTTGGATGTGCGTGGTTCTAGGCTAATGCCACATAAAAAAAGATTGGTTATAGTTTTCCTTGTGATGGTTTGGGATAGGGTGGTACTTGCGATATCTCAGCCTGGAATGCTTTTTATTTAGCGCATTTCTGGATGTTGAATATTATTGGATGGTTTATTTCTATTGGCATTGGAAGCTGTTAAATGAAATTAGCGTCTAAGAGTTTTTGTATTTCCTCTTTAACAATATCTCTTAGTGCAGGATTCATTTGTCTCTGGGCTTGTTGGACAGTTCAGACTCCCTCCTGGATATAGATATGATGAGTACAAGTCTCAGGAGGAATGCCTTTCATGTCTTCGTAACTCCAAATGAATGCATCCAAATGATCTCACAACAAGGTACCAAGATGCTCTTGTTGATATGAATCCTGGTTTGAGCTAATGTGTAAAGATTTTCCTAGACTAATTTCAACAAGAGTGGTCTTGTTCTTAAGAGTATAGTAAGATGATGCCACAATATGGGATAAGGAAGGATGGGAATCAGAATTTTCTTGAAAATCCAGACTAAAGATCTGATGAAATGTGTCAAAATTAGGAATAGTGTCTAAATTATTCAAGAAATCTCGTAATTCACCATCTTGGGTAGGCTCAGTATGATGATGAATCAAAGAGACAAACTAGGTCTCCTTATCATTGCTATCATAATCTAACCATAAAGTGTCCTTGAGTTCCTGAATAGATCTAGTAGGTGGATATAAGGTGACATTTTTCCTAGAGTCTCCATGTGAAATGTACATATCATCGAGTGAAATCAAATATAAGCATCGACCATGGCAAGCCATGGTCGTCCCAGAATCAAAGGGTGTCCTCCCATTGGATTATTTGGCTGAAGCACAATGAAATCCGTGCGATATCCCCATGAATATATAGAGACAACCACATCGTCTAATACTTTATCGGGCTTGATTTTAGATCTGTCTGCAAGTTCAAGCAAGGTGGGTGTAGGACGAATATGGCCCAAACCAATTTGTTCCATGGTTGTCTTGATCATAACATTGATGGTTACCTCTAGGTCTATTAATACATTAGACACAAGGATATCACCTATCTAGATAGAAACAACTGGGTTTCTAGGATCTGTGTATTTCTCCATTGATATGCATCTTTTCATCAACTCATCTTCTCTACCAACAGACTGAATGGTTCAAGGTTCTACTCTCTTCCTCCCTGGATTTTTAAGACATAATGCCCTAATGATCTTTGTATAGAGTGGAATTTATCTAATATCCTGAAGTAAAGGGACCTTTATACAAATATTCCTTAAATTTGAAGCCAGAGTGGACTCGGGGTTACTCTTCTAAATAGCCAACCTCTCTAGATGGGGGGCTCGTTTGAAGAAGATGGTGAATCTGAAGGTATGTGAATAGGCTGAATGGTGACATTGTTTTTCGAATGATCAGGAGTTGCCTCCTCATTTTGCTCCTCAATGATCACCCTGGATTGTTTTTGTTTTTCTGGTTTAACTACCCTTCCTGGTCTCAATTGAAGCTCACTTATCCCAACCGATAGGGTTCCATAGGAAGGAGAAGGGGACGGTCCAACTGAATGAATCAGTTGTACTACCTTATTATTAGGATTTGGTACCGGTTGAGAAGGTAGTTGAAGTGGTCTAAATGGTGGTGGAAAAGGCAATGGTTGACTTTGCTGAGGTATAGAGGGAAAAAATGATTGTGATATATGGCGTGGTGCATATGAAGGAGGATATGATGGTATCTGAGTAAGATGGGTATGATATGAATGGTTTGGCCCTCTTCTTCCTTATTGTAATGGTTGAAAGGACTTTCCATGGTGAAAATGGTTTCCATGCTGCCAATGTTGAGAGTGATTACTATTATTATGATAGGAATATGGAGGTACATTATAAGCATAAAAATGTGGTTTAGGAACCATACCTGCACTTACTTGTGGCTAGTTCCTTAGCACTCCCATGGCATGTAATGACTCAGGTTCAAAATGATCTCCTTCAAATACAAATTTTAATCCAGGTATGGAGGGGAATTACTTGGTGGCATGGTTCTCTACACATATCACACATTTATTAGCACTTTTTTATATCAGTAGGACACTCTCTTAAAGGATGTTTTTTCCTACATTTTGGACAAAAAATAGACAATGACTCTTGTTCTTTTTCTAGTTTTTGTTGAAATTTCAAAGAGCCTATTTGTTTGCTAACAATATTCATTATTTCAATTTTCATGTTGTCCATTTTATTCTCCAAGCCAATGATCATAGCATCTATAGATCCCAGTTTTTTTGTTCTGCTTTGACTTCCTCTAGTGGATCTAGATTGATTTCGCGAGAACTTCCTGCACAAGTCACAAATTTGTTCAAAAGTTTTCTAAGCAATGTCTCCTTGTCCTAACAAATTCAAATTATGTCTAGAATCCTTAGTAAGTCCCTGTAGGAACACGGTTCAAATAGTACTTAAATCAAATTTGTTTTTGGACCTTTGGAGTATATACAAAAATCTCTCTAAGTAGTCCTCCAAAGTCTCATCATCACCTTGTACAATGGTGAAGATCTCATCTTGCATTTCTCTAGTTTTACAATATTCCTGATATTTATTCAAAAATACTCTCTTCATTTGTTCCCAAGAGCTTACAATGTTTCCTCCTAGTCCCATGAACCATCACAAGGTTGAATCCTTGAGAGTTGCAGGAAACAATTTCAATTTCTGGGCATCAGAAGAATAATCATAAAGTCTCCTACATATTATATCAAACTAAAAAAAAAATGAATCTGGATCTTCGTGCACCTTAATATGAAAATGTGGAAGAGCTGAAGGTGAAATATTCTTCATTTTCACATTCACTTATGAGTTAACTATTGGAAATCCAAAAGTCGACTGCTCTTCATTTACCTGATTCTCGCCAGTCCCCCCTGCATGGTCTTCATGATCAACCATTGTTGTGCCTCCAATCGGACCACTTATAGAAGATGAATGTTGACTATTGCTGAATTAGACTTTCCGATCACTGTTAGCCTCCTTCTTGCCCTTTTTGGGTTGTTTCACGCCTGAATCACTGTTTCCAGAATCCAAGTGGACCGTTTCGGCATGATGAGTCTGTGTCTGCTTGGACTTTCTACCTGCAAAAGAAGGTCCAATATGAGAAGAGTTTTCAGATTTTTTAGTGTTTCATCTGCCCTTATTGGGCTTGACTCCTACCTTTCTTAGGCATTAATTTTAGAAATCAAATCCAAAAAACAAAATTATATGTTGTAAAGAAAAAAATATGTCAATTGCTGCAAAAAAATAAAAATCAGCACTCATAAAATCCTTAAAACAATAGAAGCATACTGGAAAAAAAATAATAGAACACTTATCCCTATTGCAGAAAATAGAAAGCTCCTACCGATTTCAAATTGACTCCCCGATAATGGCACCAAAATGTTGGGTGCAGGAATTGTGATTAGGCAAACTCCTTCAACACTTAATTGTCAACTCGGGGGTTTCGTAAACTTAGAGGCGAAGCACAAGAAATTCCAAAAATGATATGAACTTTTCCTAACTCTATTCCTACTTCTTTAATTACAACCTTGCTGAATCAAAAACAAAATATCACTCGACATTTTACATCAAAGAAATTCTAGTGCTGGAATGTAAAAGAAAGTACTTTTGTGGAAAAATAAATGAAAGGAACTTTCAAACTCTTTTAAGAAATCTTGATTAATTGAAATGGAAATCTATGTCTATCTTTAATATAGTTGTATGTCAGATTAATAATTGGACCCTTGAAGATGTCTGACTTCTTTACAAATCTTTCTCCTTGCACTGATATGTTATTCCTGTACTCCTGCAATATTCTTGCACTAGAACGAGAACAAAGTTTATGTGCTGGAAGTATATTTTACACTTATGCCCTCATGCAGTGGCTCTAAGCCTTAGTACTAGAGCACTCTATTCTTGTATTAGGATATTGATTCCTGTGCTGGAACAAAGATTCTTGCACCAAGTTTTCAAATTTATTTCATAAAAGAATAAAGAGTGTGTTAACTTAAGGAAATAATTTGCAAAGGTGAACGTAACTTTGAAATAACTTCCACAAGCAGAAATATGCTTCAACCCATCTTAACTTCAAAATAAGAATTAACTTCTAAAGTCAAAGCACACTTTTCTTCAATCAAGGAATTCGTTCATGCAACTAAAGAAATCATCTAATTCTGACAACAAACTTTATCCCTGTAATGTATTCACACAAATCCAATTTTCCTTTTTAACCTTCTTAATTCAGAAAGGTTCACTTTGAAATAATTAAATATGAAGTTCGATCCTTCCCTTAAAAGTATAAACTGCAGGTACAGATTAATGCGTTATAACAATGTTCATTTTTTAATTACCAAAGAATATTTAATTCAACATATTAAGAATACTTTCTAAAAGAAGAACACTCACTTGCAAAAACAGATCAAGACTCTTATGACATAAAAGAACGAAAGAATTTTCTGTAATGAACCAAAGAAATCAACTTGCAGAACTGTAAATGCACTAGTGCAGGAATAACGTGCTTGCACGATCCAGGCATAAATAATACTAATCTTTGAAGAGAAGAAATTACAAAAGGGTAAGATCAAACTTAGTTAAGCATGCACACCATAGATCCATCACACAATGGTTATAAATGAAATCGAACCTAAACTTTGTGAAATAATGAAAGCATCTATTTAATTTACACCTTACATTAAAACAAAATCAACACACCTTTAATAGGAGAGGAGAATGTGGGGGAAAATGAGCTGGGTTGGCTGGGCCTTAGCCAACCAGCTCATTTCCTTGTTTAGGAAACTTGGAAATTCAACTCTCAACAACACATCAACACAAAATTAAACCATAATATTGAAATAACATGGTGCATTCCCTTTATATTAAAATTCAAAATCAGTAAATGTACATGGTGAAATCAAATCCAGTCCAGAACGAGGGCGATACCAGCAAAACTAAAAAATACTATAGTTACAGTAGAATTGCTATAGCTATCAATCGCTACCATTTTCTATTTGAATCCTATATTATATACATCCCTTCAAGCCTGCGACCATAACCAAATTACATTCAACGTTACAATCTAAGCCTTTTGGTTGTAATGAAATAACAACATTATTACATGTTAAGCCTTTCAAGTCTAACAAAATGCTAAACTTAAGCATTCAGTTGACGACCTAATCCTTATCATATCCTTGACTTATCTCTGCTCCAATCCCAACTCGAGATGAAAGATCCTAAACGAGATGTCCGCATTAGCTAGTGAGTTGTCACAAAAGTTTACGATTCGCCAGCGATGCAGGAATCCTACCTGCACTTGACCATGCTAAAGAAATGATTAATATGTTGCTTACCAAATACTTTAGGAAAGAAGATATTAGTTGCAAAGAATATTAAAGGTATAAAATCTATAAAAATAATTAATTAAACACATTTGTAGCCCTTAAATCTGAAATATAAAGATAATGCAGCAAAGGCACGATTCTTGGAATAGTGCAGGAATAAGGAGGTTGTGAGGTTAAAATAGAGGTCTAAGGTTATGATTTTGAAGTAAGAAAGGGGTTAAAAATGAAGCAATTTAGCTTACCAACAATATGTAGACACACATTGCTTTATTGATAAGGATACAAAGGTCACATGGAGCAAGATATACAACACATTCATGCAAGAAAAGTTTGCTGAGTACTTTGAATAGTTGTATGCGTACATCAACAACAAGAAGTCCAGGATGCATAGGATCGCATGCAGGTTCCCAATCATTCCATGTGAAAAGTTGATTGAATGGATCATTACACATATGGATGAATCTCACCTTGCATGGCACATTTATATTACAGCTGAGCTCCATGTAGAAGAAAATGACTTATCAATTTGATGAGTCTTTGTCCCATTATTATTTTGTCTTACATAACCATCATTTCATTTGTAATTTTTATTATGTAATAAATGGCATGTAATGAAGTCCAAGGGATACATGTGGAATGTGAAAAGACACACATTGTAATGTAACGAGTCACGTATAGAATATCAACAATCATAGAATTCAAAGAGTCGTGATGAATCCAAAAGGTTATTATTACTTGTTATAAATAACTCCTTATAACTTGAGAAAAAGGCTTTTGGAAGGCTTAGATTCTAGAGGTCTTTCCTTGGCTTCTCTTGTAATACAAAGGAGATAGATTATTCTTTAGAGAATCAAGTTGTGGCTTCGCGTTCCACTATTAGATACAAAATTTCATTCATGTAAAAATGTACTCGAGATCTTACACTTTTAATTAGAATCTCAATGAGCTGATACTTCTTCACACATGTAACGTAGATGTAGTTGGACTATTCTGGTTATGTTTGTGGTATATGTTGTTTTAATCACACACTAAGTTAATGAACTATTTTGTTGCTTAGTAAAGCCTATTATTGAATGACTCTTGTTATGCTTCAACAACTGTTGTTTATTATGTGGACCAATCTATAGGTATTCAACAAGTCTTTCTCTTCCTTCTCAGTCCCCCCGATGAGGATAGTACTATTACTTTTCTAACCAGTGACTATTTTCCCTCACGAGTTGTGGAAGTCTCCCTCGTATACCTTACATTGGGTGTCTCACAAAGCTCACATTCTTGTTGCCTCAAAGAGGTGTTATGTTCTCTTATGTCTAATCGTAACCAAGGAAAATCTTGAAAACCATTCCAGTGGTGGCTGGACCATATGACGAGATGGGATTCCTACACCAAATGATGTGAGTTCTAATTTGGAATTCACATCGAGGATATCCCCTTACAATGTTGGCCACATACAACACCGTCAATAGAAAATTAGATTCCATGAGACAAGCATCTTAGTGTGATGGTCTTGGTCTAAATATTTACCTTATGGAGAACATGTTGATTATTGGTTATTATCATTATTATTATAATTTCCTAAGAAGAGTAACCTCATAAGGATTTTATTTTTCCTCTCTAAATTGTATTATGGATCTAAAAATTCCATTTTAGATTTTATTGTACTGACTTGCATGTAATATTCACACCTACCTTGCTTTGAAATAATATATATTTCCATTATTATATATTATATATTATATATTTCAATGAACTATTTCATGAGAACTAATCTATTGGATTGATGACTTAGGATGAAACTAAACAACCCTTGCCTGGTTTCTAAATGCCATAATTGTTGTACATTTTTTCTGTTGTTGTGTATAAGCATAACAAACAAGGATGTTGAATATATTTATAAATGTATAATAATACTATTTTAACTTTAAATTAAAATAAAAACTTGACTCTAAGAGAAAGATGTCGTTTTACATATAACAACAGGGTAAGAATAACTTAGCTCAAGCAAAATGATGAGCCTCAGTATTGCAACAAGAACGATGCAACTCCCAAGGCTACAAACTTTAATTATCAACTCGAGGTTTGTAAAAAATTAAGGGGTATCAACACTATATGTGTAGCATACAATGTTTCCTTCCTTTACTGTCATGATGTAATGGAGTGCATGTAATGAAATCAAATCCTAAACTAATTGCAAAAAATGAAATGCTTGAAATGGAAATCTTAACCTATTGCAAGAAAGAAAATACAAGGAAAGAAACCCATTCTAGTTGCATAAAGTAAATATCATGAAATAAATTTCAATCATTACATTTTAAAGAGTTTAGATCCATTGATAGATTTCATTGGATGTGGCAATGAAGAAAATCATTATTGTATTATCCAATTCATAAATTTGTCCATTAACCCAAATCGTTGAGATGTTTTGCATGAGTAAAAAGGCAAGTCCTAAGTGGTGTTTATTCCTCCTAAACCATTGATTTGGAGCCTAGGGGTCATGATTCAACCCTAAGGGACAAAAACTGATCTTTTTGAGCAAATATAAGCAAGTATACACATGCTGGAAGAGTGCTACAGGAAACTACATGATGCTATAGGATGCTACATGAAGTTATAATTCACCAAATGACAGAAAATAAAATAAAAATTGAATGGGAATTTTTTTATATATTGAATATAATGTCTTAGGTCTCTATTCCAAGTGAAATCACTCAAAAATACCCCTGTTAACCCATGCTAAAAATAGTAGAAAATTACTAGTCTAAAATCTAGAAATTCGAGAACTAGTGAGCTAGTAAATCTATTAAATGCCTAACTTAATCAAGTGCAAATTCAATGGGGTAAATTTTGTTATTAAACATTTTTTTTTTGTGATATAATGCAAGTGGAATCAAATAAATTGAATCTCTTTAGCCTTTTCTAAAGAATAGCAGAATTTTACTGTTATTTGCCACAAGGGACTTCCAGAAATTTAGATTTGGGAATAAGCAAACTAATCCAAGTAGCTCAATGATTACTATGACCTCCCAAATCTGTTCCAAGGATGAAATGATGCTTATGATCCTAAAAAATAACTTACTTCAGCCATTTAACCCAATCCTACAACAAGAAATCATCAATACTAAATGCATAAATAGAAAAAGACAAGAACAAGAGATGCATGTGAATAAGAAGTGAAAAGAAGAAACATAAATGATACAAAAGGGCTCTGAGCCTCCTGGGATGGCCGACCCCAAGGAAAATCAAAGTCCTATAAAGGAGGCCAAGATTTAGAAGCTGAACATGACAACAATCTTCATTATTTCCATCAATACAATTACATCCCTGCAAGAAATGAAAGTGGAGCTGCAAAAATACGAGTTCTCTCCACAAGAAGACTAATAGAAATCAAACCCTAGAGTAAAATTTGACTTGGTACTTATAAAAAATTATTAGGAAGAATTCCCCATGAAAGGAGGAAGCTTTCCCCTCCAAAATCCATCAAATAGTGGATCTGGTTTCCAACACTAAGAATCTGCATTAAATGACAGGGAAAACATTCATAGATTTTCTCAATCATTGGAGCTCCAAAATCTGTGCACTAAGTTTAGAATATCTTGTTTATTTACTATCTAATACTGATCCTCCGATAAAAGGGAGCAGGTCCCTAAATTATCTCCTCCTCCAAATCCCCATAATCTGCCCAATATTCTCACAATATTCTACAAAAATGAATAATATTAGGCACAAATATGGAATTATCCATAAACCTTCCTAATGAACATATTAAAGTTAAAAATACGTTACCTAATGCAAAAAGAGAGGTTTAATGTGTTGAAGGATGGTTATATGGGCCTTACTTTATGTCTAATTTAGAGGCCCATCATACCTCCCTGCTGAAAGTGTTGCTCATCCTTTGAGCAACTTAGTGACTTGATTGTGCCTCATTCATGGCCCTGGTGGCCTCCCTCATTTGTTCTATCGTTGTTCAACACTTTCCTGTAGAACCTTTCTACCTTCCTGTAGAAAATTTCTACCTTCCTATAGCAGGGCATATTCTTCTTTTGAGTTGTTTAGTCATGGCTCCCCTGGTGCTTGGCTTCTTCTGAGAGGCTCGAGGCTCCTTTATTTTGGGTTGGAGGGAGGTTATCTCTTCAGTTTGCTTCTTATTCTCCTTTTATCATTTGTTCTGATTTTTTTAGGCACTTTATCTTATGTTTCAACATTTTATTTTTCTTTGCCACCCTATTCCTGTTCTGTAGATCCATACTTGATTGTATCTTTAAGTCCAGAAAATCTTCTCTATCCATGTCAACAACATTTGTCCATGTCGTCTAAAGGTTTGTGCAAGGGAACCTTGTTGCTAATTGTCAATTTCATAGCACTCATCATTTGAACTTATGAAAAGAGGAGGAGTTCTTCCTGTTGATGAGTGAGGTGAAGAATATCATGCCAATCTCAAAACAAGTTTATTCTCCCATCATAATGCTCATCCTCACAAGAAAAATCCATAATATAATATTTTATGGTTACGATACAAGATGTTTAGTGGAGGAGTTTTGCAAAAATTCACAGAATTTTTGTTTGCAAGAGGTGATAGATCAAGTAATTACCCCTTCTTTAAACGCTCCTTCAAATTTCTAGGGTTTTGTGGCCAATAATCCTCAATATAGGGCCCATTTTTTTCTTTTGGGACAATCTTGTAGCAAGTTGTCTGTCTTTTATAGAAGTCCTTTTTTTCTTGTAGAAGCTCCATTTTGCTCCTATAGCAAAGTAGTTTATGCCTTGAGATGCTTAGTTATGGTTGCTCTAGTGGTTGGCCTCCTCACAGGTGTCAAAAGTTTCTTCCCTTCCATTAAATCATGCACCTATTTCTCCTAGTGCTTCTTCTCAAGATTTTCTTTTTTTACTATTCCTGTGTATTTCTTCTTTGCTCTTCATGGTATTTGACTATTGTTGTTGCTATGTGTGCAGGTCTTTTGCCCAAGGTGCTATTGCTACTTATGGAGAGTCCTTCTTAGAGTGGTAGAGTGCCTCATGAGCTGGTATCACCCCCTCTACTTGATGGGAAAGGGAAAAAAATAGGATTATGACATGCTGTAATGGTTGCATAGGCTACTATAAGTGATGCAGGAAAGTGTTCCCTCTGCAGACAGAGGCAACCCCTCTAGCCCTAGAGTGGGTCTAGTCAGAACAAAGACAGATCAACAATTTATTTCCTTAAACAGTCGTCGTTGGAGGCCTATCTCAATCAGTGGTTGATGAAGTTCTGTTGCATTGCTCCAGCTTCTGCTTCCTTCTCCTCAACGAGTGATTAAATTGAAACAACACAAAGGAAAAACAACAAAGCACGTAACTAGGAAACAACAATGATTTATTTACTCATAAAGTCAAGAAGTCATGAGCTATCAAGTAAATTAAATACAAGACATAGGAAAACATCACTGATTGTATTAATAATGAATCAAGAGCAAGCTTACAACCAAGTCTTGACATCACAAGCCTTCTCAAAGGGTCTAGTCAGTATGTTTCTCAAGCATTCAGTTTTCAAGGATGAATCTCCCAACATACAATGTCTCTCTCTTTCATTCATAAGCTTTAACACAAAGTTAAGGGTACTCCACAACTTTCCACAAGCTATCAACAATCCCACACTTGTCACACCCACACCAGCTATCTATCAAACTCAAAAGCACTAGCAGCACTACCCAACCAAAAGAACTAGCAGATCATAACAAAGGTGAGTGCTTTAATAGGAGAAGGAGTCTCCATGAAATGTGGAAGGAGGAGCTCATCCTCAAGGAAAGTAGCACAAATGACGGAACTACCATACCAGGATGGAAAAGGTGACCCAATCTATGCTAACAACTAGGTCTAGATACATCTAGAAGGCTGACTGTTGGAACGAATTTGCCTAATCTGGATCATTGCGGGGCCACAAACCAATTCTTTGTGGCTACATCGCGAGGATACTATGCATGTGGACCCACCATCGCAGGATACAACTCATAACTTCGCGCCAGGCCTAGAAATCCAACTGTCGTGGGAAACAGATGTACACCTGTGATGGAGTCACGATGAGACCATTATGGACATGGGAACGTCGCATATATTAAGGCTTTACTCGCGACGAGGTAGAAACTTAGTGAATGAGGGTCAATTTGAGTAGCAGAGAGCATTTGCTTAATGTCCTTATATTAGTGGGAGGATATGAACATGTTTATTTGACACATGACACAACAGAAGGACTGAAATGAGGACATTGACAAATTACTGTGTAACAGAAGCCCCCTAAAGTGTGAAGCCCAAGAGAGTGGGAGGGGTGAAATCCTTTATGAAACTTTTTTGAACTGGAACCACCTTGAAGATCCTGCAGGTGCAAATACAACTAATATCTGTGATAGTGAACTACATATAGTCTAGGCATGGGCGCAACCATCCATAGGACATATAAAACTTGGTCTGTGGTGTGGACGCAACCACCCATCTGATAAGACCACAATAATAAAAAAGGTATGGTTGCAGCCATCCATGAAGACTCAGGGATGGTCGCAACCATCCATCAAGGAGTCACATATGTAATCACGAACCAATCCACGCATCCCAAAAATATGCAATCTTAGTTAGGGGTCTTGAAACCCAACCAACCAAAGTACAAATCCTACCATGTGAACAGATGTGCTGGAGTCGAACATGATAGAAAGTCGCTTGATTATCGGTCAATGATGAAAACTGTTAACAAGCACGAGAGAAACCATCAATAATGCCAATGGTTCTCAAGGTACTGTCTAGTACAATCCACTAAGTGTGAAGAATGAGTTGAAGTAGAACACTCGTGGAATCACCTAATCGAAGACTAATGAGGAAAGTCTATCATCAGGTGCGAAGAACTTGCCATTGAGGCATGTAAGTTCCAAGGTACCGAAAGGGATCTCTAGATCAATCTCCTGGATAAGGAGCTGGCGTCGATAGGAGATGATCCATTGTAGGAGGGCCATGATGTTTTCCCCATCAACGACACGAGATAAGGGACAAGTGGTAGATGGCGAAACAGGAGATCAGAGGAGGTAAGAGTGTAAACTGCAGAAAGATTATACTCTTGAACATAACGACGACATGACTCGGGAACGTGGCAGCATTTTGATACCAAGGGATCAGAGGCTTGATGGAAGTGACATGGATCAGATGGAATGAGGCAAAATGACGACCCAGACCCGCGAAAGGCCAAATGACGATGTATGGATATCCCAACCCGAAAAGAAGCAAAAGTGTCAATGTTCAAGGGTGACTAGCTGCCATAGATAACCAATGATGATTTCCAAATTTCCCCCCACCATTACTGGTGAGTACCCCAATTATTTTTGAAAACAAGCTTAAAGGGGATAACATATGCTTGTAATATAAGTTAGACCTTCGGTCGAATCTAGCCTAGTAATAGTTTAACGAGTCCTAGGGAGGAGAAGCTCGAGTCTCATCATGATCACAAGTCCAATGTCGTTAGGGTTTAATGAGTCTGACATAGGTAAAACTCAGAGTCTTTTTCATGTTTAGAGAGTTTGAAAAATACATGGAAAATAAAATTCCAGGGGGTCCTTTTTCGTATATTTGTGTCCCTCGAGTCTGAAAAAGTATAAAATAATACTTGAGAGAACCACTTGACCATTACGATCGAGTACTTTTCGTAATTAGTGTCCTCGATCCGAAAGTGTAGAAAAGCGATCAAAGACACGTCCTTTCGTAACCAATATTAGACCTGAAACGACAAAAGTCGGCAATCTTTTCGTGTTTACACGGTCGGAAAAGAGCTCAAAGGAGACCGCCTCTTATTTCGTTTAACAAGTCAAAAGGAATAACTCGGCAATCTTTTCGTCTTTGAAGTTAGAAAAGAGATTAAAAAGGACTTTGCGGAAAATATGGATCAAGTGTATAAGGTCTTGTAGTATGAGCCATCCATCGTTATATCTGCACAAAATATCACACCATAATATCTGTTTGACATAAATAAAGTATATATGTAGAAATAAGGTCAAAACCCAAAACCCTAATTAAAAAAACCCAATATAAATGAAAAACCCACAACCCTAAACTGTAATTTTTTAATTTTTCCAAAATACACTATAAAAAGGGGTGTGGTAACTCTATTTTTACCATTTACATTGTGCACTTTTACCTTTGGTGTTTTGGAGCATCGACCTGAGAAAACTTCCAAAGTCGATTCCAGCATCAACAGTCCATGGTTTTGCTCAAAACCTTCTCCAAGTAAGTACAATCTTCCTTGCACTGCACTTGAGTGGGTTATTTAATGCAATTTAGTGTTAGGTAGGTGGTTTTAGGTAGATTTTCAAATCCAGGTCCACCTCTCGGTCGTCGTGAGAAAACCGCTCGGGTTAGCGACGACCGAGCGTGATAACACAGACCACCTCCGCGATCATTGCAAGAAACAGATGTAATCTTGAGATGATCTCGGAAAAAATGAACTATTGTCCTCGAGCCATCGCCACTGTTTAGAAAATAGCTGCGATGGTGCCGTAAAGTTGAAATTCTTGATAATTTATGGATTTAAATTTGTAAAAAGGGTTCTAACTCATATCTCGTTTAATGCAGGGAAATATGGCATTTGTATGGCAAGAAAGAACTCACGATACCAATGATGAACAAGCATTCAATGATCCTAGGTGCCGAAGGGCTTTGCTTGAACGTGGATTACTAAAATTCTTCCTTACTCTGCATCTTCGGGCCCAACCCAAATTGTTAGAGTTGTTGATTCGTGCTTGGAACCCAACAGATGGAAATTTTGTCATCCGGGGGAATGACATTCATTTTGATGCTACCGACATCTATTTCTTAACTATATTGTCCTGTCGCAGTGAGATTCCAATTTTAGAGGGCCAAAGAGTTGGTGGGGAATCACTAAACATGCTGATAGCTCGAGTGTGCCCAGGGGCACGTAAATCAAGTACTAGCGAGAAATTAGTGATTCCATCAGTAGAGGACCTGATTCTTCATTCGGTTCTATTTATGGTGATGAGAGTAGCGGGCTCCTAGGCCCAACATGAGGTGACAAATACCCACCTTCGGTTGGCTCTTGAGTGCCTTAACCTGACCATGTATAACTGGGCTGAGGCAGTGAACATCAACATGAAGAGGCAGCTCACCAAATGCCATCGCGGGGAAGCGAAGTAGTTCGGTTATGGGTCTATTCTGATCCTGCTCATGCTGGAGCGAGTCCCGTCACTTCAGTTACTAGATATGGACATAGACGATTCGAGACCACAGGAGACCCGGATCACTCGCTGGGCACACATCATGCCATGAGGGGGTGGCGGTTGACCAGTGTCATGGGGGACACTATTCTGAGAGTGGCTGAATCGCCAGACGATCTTTGTCGAGGATTGGCCATACATAGGTATGGATTTTCATGGGGACCCCGACATGATGCTGCCTGCTGGTGAGCAGTGGGACGATGGAGGTAAACACTTGATCACACTATTTTTGTATTTTATCTTTTATGATGTTTTTTTTTTGAATTTTTCATGCATATGTCTTAATGATGTATCTTACGTTACTACAGATGTGGGATTAGAGAGGCCTGTGGGGTTGGCTCGGGAGGCACGAAGGGAACCACAGGGCATCAAAGAGCTAGTCTTGGTTCCTCTAATTGGCAGTTCAGTGGAGACAGTGGCCCGTAATCTTGAGGGCCTGACAGAGGGGATCCCAGATTACATGGGGATCGAAGAGGTCCCCATAGAGTACCAGATACATATAGTAGGGGTGATACCTAGGGTGCATAGACTCGTGAGACGAGTTTCACGAGCAATTGTGTGCTATAGAGAGCATAACCCACTACAGTAGATGCCTAGGTTTTACTTTCTGCCGATTTCTGAGAGACATGTGTCTCGGATATACACAGACTCTATTTTTTTACATATACATTTTTTTTTGAGTGCCTTGGTGCGCCACATGACATATATATATCTATATATATATATATATATATATATTATATATATATACATGCTATCTTATGGTTTATTATTGTGTCTAAATTCTTCTGCACACTATTTGATTTACATGTTGAGTAAATGTCTGTCTAATACATGATTTGCCAATGCATCAGTTAACGTGTTTAACCTTCTTGGAATATGTTGATATGTAATAAAATCAAAACTTCTTTCCACTAATTTAACACATAAATACAACCTTAAAATCCGATGATCTCTGATGGAATAATGCCCGTTGAGTTGGTGAACAACAAGTTGAGAATCTAGATTCACAACCAATGCACAAATATCGAGGTTAATTGCCTCGGTCAGTAATTCAATAACAACACTATATTCAGTGAAATTGTTTGTGGTGCAACCCAGACAAACACCTTGAAGGTCTACTAACTCACCGCGAGGATCTTAGATCACCCACACTGCAGAGGAAAGATTCTGGGTACTACGATAGGCCCCATCTGCGAAACCAACGTAAGGTGTAGCAGACATCTGCAAAAAGAAGTAAAAAGACACAATAAGTGGCTATTACGCCTACACACCATGCCATACAAGCAAACACACACTAAAAACACACATGCTGAAAACACACGTATGTACAAATCAGATGCACGGGATTCATGCATAATATTTGTTCAGATAAAGCCCGTTTCAGGGCTTACCTAGAGGATTCCCTTTGTAATCGATCAGCTCATAAGCCCCTTTTTGCAAAACACATTTCACAATATAGGGTCCATGCCACATGGGCTTGAATTTTCCTTCCCCCAGCTTATCATTCGCGTGATCATAGAGTAGGACTAGATCTCCTTCAACAAAAGAATAGGGATGAACAGTTTGATTGAAGTGAGTTTTTACTCTCTTCTTCTGCGCTTCAATAAGTAGAGAGGCTAGTCGACGGGTCTCGTCTAACCATTCTAGGTAAAGAAGACGTTCTTCTACCGGAGTAGTGTTCGGGAGCAATTCGACGGCTAATTTAAGTGAAGGGATTTCATACTCAATTGGAAGAGTGGCCTCCATACCATAAACTAATTGGAATGGGGTGAACCCGGTGGCATCTTTCGTGGAAGTTTGGTAGGCCCATAAGGCAGAAAAAAACATCAGATGCCAGTTGGACTTGTGCATGCCAATGGTACGTTGAAGCATCGTGACCAACACTTTGTTGATAGCTTCTACCTGGCCATTGGCCTGATGATAATACGGTGTTCAACTATCATGCCGCAAGCCCAACTGGGTCGTTAACTCAGTCATCATATGATTACGGAAATGAGAACCATGATCAGTGACAATAGCCTGAGCGACTCTGGAATGTGGAATGACATGATTGAATAAAAATTGTGCCACTTTCTTCCCATCAATGGATAGCGTATGCATCGCCTCAGCCCATTTCGTGAAATAATCAATGACAATGATGATATACCCATGCCCCCCGGCCGAGAGAGGTTTACAAGTCATATAATCAATGCCCCATTTGGCAAAAGGGCTGACGGTAATGACAGGGTGCAAAGGAGTAGGGGGCACACACATCTTCCATTGGTAGATCTGGCACGCATGAAAAGAATGGACTGCAAGAATGCAATCCTTAAAAATGGACGGCCAAAAATAACCATTACGGAGGATATTTTGAGTAGTAGCATACCCAAACATATGACCTCCACAAGTTCCAGAGTGGCAGTCATTCAAGACTCATTCATCCTCCTCGAACGTCAAATAATGGCGGAGAACAGAGTCAGTGCTGACCTGGTACAGGGTGTCCCCAATAATGCGATAGGGTTGAGAATGGCGGCGAATATGTCACTGAGCATCCTTAGATAAATCAGAATGAAAGGAAGATGTATGAAGATAAACAATAATATCCCCATACCAGAGATCGAGGGTGCTAATAAAAAATAGAGACTTGTCGGGAATATGGTCCTCTGATCGAGAGGGCGTAGTTGTAGATGGTAGGGAGCAGAGCAACTCAACAAAAACGAGGGATTTCTTAGACTTGGCAGTGGTGAACTCCAAGTCAAACTCTTGGAGGATGACAATCCATTTTGAGTATTTTCCCCCTAGTAACTGACGTGACAAGATGTACGTCATTGGGTTGCAATCAGAAATCACTGTCGTGGTGCGCAACAATATATACTGACCGAAACATTGGATGGCATGAACAACGGCCAAGGCCAACTTCTCGACATAGGCATATCGAGTTTCCGTATCAAGTAGATTGCAACTGAGATAGTAGACAATGTGCTCAGTACCATCATCGTCGTGTTGGACCAAAACCATGCCTATAGTGGTATCGACAACGACTAAATAAAGAGTATAGTCACAGTGATAATTTGGTGGACATAAAAACAGAGGAGAAATAAGGAGCACCTTGAGCTGCTTGAATGACTCTTGTGCAACGGTATCCTAGACAAAAGGGGTATCCCATTTTAATAGCCGTGTATAGCCTTTAGCTACTTCAGCATAGTTTGGAATGAAACGTCATAAAAAATTTGCTTTACCCTGCAAACTTTGCAGTTGCTGCAAAGAAGCAGGGGGAGGAAGATTCAAGATGGCTTCAACATTAAGGGGATCCAAGCGGATGCCCTCTTTGGAGATGACAAACCCAAGAAGTCTGCTGGATTCAACGCAGGAGACACATTTATGTGGATTAAGGCGAATACAATAGTGTCGACAAGAAAGATTTCACGAAGGTGTTTTGGATGGTCAGAGCACTTCGCTGAATGAGTCAAAAGGTCATCTGGGTAAGGCTATACAATGTGCTAGATATCATGGAATGCGTAAGACATTGCACACTGGAAGGTAGCACTAGCATTTTTTAAACCGAAAGGAAGTTTCTTGTAGGCAAAAGTACCCCACGGATAGATAAAGGCCGTCTTGTGTTGATCTGCGGGCGATATATAGATTTGGTTGTAACCAGAAAAACCATCCATGAATGAATAAATTTTTCTCCTAGAACACTCATCAATGAGTTGGTCAATGAAAGGTGTGGGGAAATTATCTTTGGGAAAGGCACGATTGATGTCACAATAATCAACACATACCCTAATAGTGCCCTGTTTCTTGGTTACAGGGACTATTAGAAACCCAATCTGTAAGCAGGATAGGGTAAATAAAACCAGCTTTAAGAAGCTTTTCAACTTCCGCTTTGATAGCTATGGCCTTTCGGGGGTGCATGAGGCGCAAACGTTGTAAAACAGCTTGGGCACCTAGGTACATAGGTATTTCATGTACCATGATGCTAGGATCAATGGCAGGCATCTCTTGATACGACTAAGCAAAAACATCACGAAATTCTCGAAAAAGGTCAGTATAAAGTTGAATTTCCTTGGGAGTGCAAGTGAATCTGACGTGAATATGCTTGACAACCCCTAGATTAACAGAGATGTCGATAGGTTTAGTTTTTGTGATGTTCCCCATGTTGCCTTCAGAGGAAGCTTGATGGATTTGTATAAGCGTCTGAAGGGGTTGAGAAGGGACACTGGAAGCAAACCGCTCAAGACAAGCAAGTGTAGCCCCATGGGTGGGGAGAAACGAGGAATGATGATGATGATAAGACCAGGGGGGTTCCTTAGAAGACATAGCCTCAATAATCGCTTCATCCAAAGGAAAAAATTCCTTTAATGGATTCGAAGAAGTGCCATCTTTGAGCCAAGGGGATTAAATGTATGAGTCGAGAGCCGTACTCGAAGGAGTAGGTTCATAAACTGAAGTCGATGCAGAAACAATTTTGAAGTAGTTGAGCTCGGAAGGACTCAACGACATAACATCACCCCAAGATTCTATTTGATCAGTGGGGGGAAGAACCCACGAATTGAAACAAATAGAAATCATATTGACGAGAGCGATGTTTGGAGGTGGGAGTGAAAAAACACCCATAAGGGCAGGATCTTTAAAGAGTACAACACCCACACTCTCATATGGAACGGAGGTATGCTCCACAAAAGGCACGTTGCCATCAGAAGAAGAGGAGGTGAAGAAGGATAGCTGGTCTATAGTGACAATCTTCCCTTGATGGGGAAAACGAAGGACATGAAATAGAGATGAGGCCATGGCTCGCATGGCATAGGTCCAACTTCGTCCTAAAAGGAGGTTGTAAGTCAAATTGGCATCAACAATTTTGACCTCCGCTTCGACCGTCTTCCCTTCTAGAGTAATAGGAAGACATGGGAGGATACCATAAGGATGAGAATCTGTCCCATCGAAGGCTTCCAAGGTATTGGGAGAATGGCTCAAGGTTGGAGAACCAATAGCCTTCCAGCAAGCAATAGACATAATGCAAGTAGAAGCGCCTTCATCAATAATAGTACGGTGAATAGTCTTAGAATTGATGATTACTTGAATAAGAAAGGCTATTTGGTGAGGCAGTCTTGGTACATGACTTTCCAGATCCAAAGTGATAAATTTTGAGTCAACTGGGTCAATGCCACTGATGGTCGATAGCAATGACTTCCTTTGCAAGGGACAACTCTTAAGGACCTCTAATGCAGACATAGTTAAAGGAGCTTGGGATAAGTCCTCAACAATGCTATAATGCTGAGCAACACGAGCATTAGGGTTGTAAGAAGACTTCTGGAGCACTCCTTTAGGAGGAGGTCAAATAACCGTCTCAGTATTAGGTCGCTCAATATGGAGTGGACTCAAACTAGATGGAGGAACATGAGAGGGGAACTCAGTTTCCTTCCTAGTGGGCAGAGAATATTCTTTTGACCGCGTACTAATATGGACGGGAATTGTCCCAGCCATAAAAACTTGAGAGCTAAATGGGGGAAGAGGATTGAGATGGATCAGCCACCATTTGAGTCTACTATGAGGGAAAAGGCTCTTTGAGCACAACAGGAGTCCCAGGGGCTCCTTTTAGCAAATGACTAACTTCAGACTGCCTCAAACAATCTTTAGTATAATGATCCTCGTCGCAAATAAGACAAGGGTACTTAGGTTTGTGTTTGGCACCTTCCTCAGCTGGAGGCTTAGGGGGATCTTGCTTTGGTTGATCGGCTTTATTCTTTCCTTTTCTCTTCTTCTTACCTTTCGAGGATTTATCTGCTGTGGTGGACTGAAAGACGTTAACCTCAGAAGTTTTACAAGCATTAGACGAAGCCTAGGAAGCATATTCATTTAGAACATTATATTTTTTCTTCACAGGGTTAGCGGGATATTTTCGAGAGGATGCGTTAATAGAACCTATGACAACGTCAACAAATGGTGTTGATGGGGCTTGGGAAGTTTCAGGTCGCAGAGAATCTGGAAAAATATCATATAACATACCAGACTGGGAGTAAACCAAGTCAAGGTACTGAGCACGCGCAATGGCCTGCTCTTCAGTTACATATGCCCCCATAGCAATGTCCTGGGTTATCAGACCAACAAACAAGGTCGTAAACTAGTTGGTCAGAAGCTGGTCAGGGATCTAGAAGTTAATCAAGCAACAATGCCACCTCCATTCATGAATGTGATCAGAGATATGCGTAGCCATGTTCTGTTTCAAATATGTTAGGAGGTATGTGCCTGTTTCATATCAATTTGACAACTGAAAATGAGTTAAAATGCCATAGCCAGCGAGTTAAAGTCTTGAAAAGTTCCATGAGCTAACTCGATATACCATTTTGCGGAAGAGCCAGTGAGATTCCATTGGAACAGGCGTAGCTGGATCAAATCATCAAGCCATGAATTTGATGAACACCATAGGTGATAGGTCATGACATGAGCTTGGGGATCTTCTCCAGCTTTACCCTCAAACTTGGGACAATCAATGGGGATCTTAGTTGGAACTGGTGCCCAATACGGATTATGAAGAATAGGATCATTAGTCAGTTTGGACATGTCTGACAATTCCAACGTCACCAAAAAGGGTAATTGAGGGTTGAAGGACATCTGAGGCCGCAGATAAGAAACAACACTAGAGTTGCACCCAGTTCCTAATTGCCACCATTGATTTTTTCCAGATGGATTTGGCCCATAGGGATTTTGTCCATAAGGGTTATAACTATAATTGAATGGTTGACCTTGGATTTGACCCCCTGCATTCCACTGATTACTAAGCTGACCCACAGGAGAAACATATGGTTGTTGAAAATTCTGATAGGGGTTAACCTGTGGTTGTTGAAAATTTTGGTATGGGGCAAATTGAGTTTGCCCCTAGGGCTGTTGAAAACCATAAAGCGACTAGGCTCCAAAATGGGTCCGGAAGCTAGGCTACACTTGATAAATAGGCTGGTTTTGGGGCCCAACTTGAGTTTTAAGACTGGATTGGGTTTGAGCCTAGTTTTTGGCTGAAAACCGGGTGGGGTTTGAGAAACAATAAGCGTTTGAGCCCCCGGTTGAGCAATCCTAGATGGATGTCCTCGAGACATTTGAGGTTGAGCCATTTGGCTAGAAGGTGGTCCTGGTTGAGATTGAGGCTGACCCATTTGCCTAGAAGGTTGAACTTGTTGAGTAGTGGGTTGACCTTGCACAACTGAGGGTTGGCCTAATTGACCAGATAGTTGAGCAGACTAGACAGTTGGTTGGCCTGGTTGGATTTGAGGCTGACCAACTTGCCCAAAAGGTTGACTAGGCTAGATAGTGGGTTGGCCTTGCTGAACATAATGCTAACTGACTTGCCCAGAAGGGTAGCGTTGCTAGAGACAGGGTTGACCTTGTTGTATATAAGGTTGTCCTGGATTACTGGAACGTTGCCCGAAATAGGTAAAAGATGAACAACCAAAGGCTGAAGGTTGTCCTTAGAAGGGTTGTCCTTGTGGGCCGCCAGGTTTCCCTAGATAAGGCTATCTGTAGTATGGTTGTCCTTAAGATGGCTACCCGTAAGACAACTGACCTTGATAGGGTGGTCCTTGAAAATTCGAAGGTTGCACTTGGCCACCATGGTAAGTGGTGGTACCTGAGGCAACAGATAATGGAACCGAGACCTTAACCGCAGCTTGAGATGGCATAGGTGTAGGGTGATAAATATGAGCTCCTCAAGAATCATAATACTGAAATAGAATTTGTGGATCCAGATTTTGAAGAGCTTGAAGATATTGATCATATGCCCTCCTTGCTGGAATGGAACCAGAAGAAGGTGGGGCACTTAGTGTAGGATTAACAACTCCCGCCATTGGACCACTATTTGTAGGACCAGCTGAAGGTCTAGCAACAGTAGTCACCACTGAAGAAGCAGTGATGGCACTAATAACAGGGGTTGAAGAAGCCACACAAACAGTTGGAATAGTCATAATAGATATGACAGTCACATTGTGAATCTAGGGCGTAAAAGGCTCTGAAGTTGGAGTGATAGTACGAGACCATATGGAACTCGAAATGGGAGTTCTAGAACCGATGATATCCGCCAAAGCATTATAGCGTAAAGGCAACGATACACCAAGAGAAGTGACACAGAAGGGAAAATTTTCCGTAGGCATAGGGATTTCACCTCCTACCACAAACGATTCTTCATCGGAGACGGGGGTCGTCTCATCCATGTCTGAGGAAGACATCGGGACCGAAACACTAGGAGGAGTAATGGGAAAGTCTTCTTCTAAAGGTTCCCAAATAGGGTTCCAAAGAATATCATAAGACTTGTCTTCTAGAGCACGAGAGTTAAGCAGTTGGATACCTGGAATAACAGGAAGAGTATCACTAGCAACCGGTACCTCGGGACTGATAGAAGATGGAGACCCTTGGTCACTTGAAACAGGAGATGAGATCAATGATTCCACTAGGACGATTTAATTCAAAATCCTAGGAAAACTAACGAGTAAGGAAATAACCCTACACAAACTAAAATGCAAACAAGATCTAATAGGGTAAATGTGAACGTGGCTGAATAAATTTTAAGACACAGAAATAGAACTTGACCTTTTAATCTTTACAGAGTTGAGAAAAGGACGAAAAGATGACTCTAGTCACCTTCAAATATTTAATGGGCCTGAAAGGACAAGTGCTCAAATGGACCTTTTCTTTTAGGGAGTTTGAAAAGGAATGAAAGTGACTATTCCGGAGAACTAGGAAAAAGGTTTACCAAACATCCCGTAAAACTGCATATACACCTTGGCAATCATATGAAAACCAAGGACTTTCCGTACGACAGTCAATCTTCCTGAATGCTATGTTCAGTGCGTTACGGCTTGCAAGGCGGTAGACACAGCTTCCTAAGGATAAAGGATGATAACCTAGTGGGGTCTCCCAACATATACTCGACGGTACTAGGAGCGCAAGTCCGTACTAGTAGCTATTGGATCACAGAAGGAGGAATCACCCAACCTTAAGTGAAAGCAATAGTGACTAGGTTTAATGACGCCAGAGCACGTCTCTAGCCTGGACCTCTAAATAATGTGCGTTATGTTCCAATGAATTAGGTTTATTCAGTTCATTTTAGAGTTGATCTTGAATTATGTTTCAATTTTCAGGCCTTACTGTATGTATATTAAAACCTAGGATGCAACTAGAATGAATAAATCATCTTTTACTTCAATGAACTCCTACTTATAGAAGGGTAGAGAGATCATTCCCAAACCAAGACAAAACCAAGACAAACAAATGTAGTCACTCGAAAAACACAATGCATAAATACATCAATCCCTACAATGCATCAATACCACTAATGAGAGATTTAAAAATTTGTCTTCTAATTTTCAAACATGAAAACTTGGAATGCAAAATGTACTTTCACCTTCACACACTAATGAATGCAATCTTTTTATTTTGATAACTTTGAATTTTAAAGATTCAAACGAGTAAGCGTGAAAACTGATTGATCCAAACAGTTGTAATCTATGTCCGGTAGTGAAACAATCGAATCAATATGGGAATTGGTTCAATAAATAACACTAAACATCAATAAGCAAGAACAAGCGATGGAAAAAACCTCAAGCAAACCACTAGGAATGTTGTGGATGAATCTTTTGAACAAGCAAGTAACCAAGCCAAATAATTCAAAACTTGAACAATCAGGTCACAAAGCCAAAAAAACAAGATTCACTTCAATGAAACCGAAAAGTAAACACCTTAACTAAAGGCAATTAAAATAAACTAATGGATAAGAGAAAAACAACAAGGGGTTGACCAGATTGATGAGTTATGGAGGCAGAATTGAAATAAACAATCCTACAAGAATCGTCACGGGTATAACACAAGCAACTAGTGCCGATCATACACTAACCGTAGCAATAGAGCGATGCCGTCGCAAAAGTACATGTCTTTAATGCGACGAACCGATTTCAAGAATCGTCGCGACTGTGTGATAGGATTCAGTGACACAGAGACTTCCAAGACTGAGACAGCGCGACGTTGACACAATTGTTTAGCTTTTCCTAGTGACGAACTCAAAAACAATAAAAGGTAAATGAAAACTCCCAAACAAAAACCAGTCTATCCTTACATGCAATAAAGGGATTTCCTAGATTGATCTAGGTAACCCAAAAGACTGATGGTTCAATCCCAAGATCCAAAAGAGACTAGCTCAAAATCAAGCAAAAGAAAACAAGAGAAAAAACATAGGACAAACTCCCCAGTGGAGTCACCAACTTGTGATGCAGGAAAGTGTTCCCTCTGTGGACAGAGGTACCCCTTTAGCCCCAGAGTGGGTCTAGTCATAGTAAAGATAGATAAAAAAATTTATTTCCTTAAACAGTCATCGTTGGAGGCCTACCTCAACCGGTGGTCGATGAAGTTCTGTTGCATTGCTCCAACTTCTACTTCCTTCTCCTCAACGAGTGATTAACCTGAAACAACACAAAGGAAAAACAACAAAGCACGTAACCAAGAAACAACAATGATCTATTTACTCATAAAGTCAAGAAGTCATGAGCTATCAAGTAAATTACATACAAGAAATAGGAAAACATCATTGATTGTATTAATCATGAATCAAGAGCAAGCTTACAACCAAGTCTTGACGTTGCAAGCCTTCTCAGAGGGTCCAGCCAATATGTTTCTCAAGCATTCAGTTTTCAAGGATGAATCTCCCAACATACAATGTCTGTATCTTTCATTCATAAGCTTTAACACAAAGTTAAGGGCACTCCACAACTTTCCACAAACTATCAACAATCCCACACTTGTCACACCCACACCAACTATCTATCAAATTCAAAAGCACTAGTAGCACTGCCAACCAAAAGAACTAGCATATCATAACAAAGGTGAGTGCTTTAATAGGAGAAGGAGTCTCCATGAAATGTCGAAGGAGGATATCAAACTCAAGGAAAGTATAACAAATGAAGGAACTACCATACCAGGATGGGAAAGGTGACCCAGTCTATGCAACAACTAGGTCTAGAGACATCCAGAAGGCCAACCATTGGAACGAATTCGCCCAATCTGGATTGTCGCGGGCCGCAAACCAATTCTTTGCGACGATATCGCGAGGATACTATGCATGTGGACCCACTGTCGCAGGATACAACTCATAACTTCGCGTCGGGCCTAGAAATCTGGTCATCGTGGGAAACAGATGTACACCTACGACGGAGTCACGATGAGACTGTTATGGACATGGGAACGTCGCGTATATTAAGGCTTTACTCGCGACGAGGCAGAAACTTAGTGAATGAGGGTCAATTTGAGTAGCAAAGAGCATTTGCTTAATCTACTTATATCAGTGGGATGATATGAACATGTTTATTTGACACATGACACAACATAAGGACTGAAATGAGGACAGTGGCAAATTACTGTGTAACACTATAGGAGGAGGTTTTCTTCTTGTAGTAGCCCTTCCTTCTCTTCTAGGGTCTTCTAATTGTATGGGACTGATGAGAAATGATGTAGAGGGTTTTGAGGATGATTCTAGGGCTCAGAGGGAGTAGTGTAGGTTTGTGAAAATGGAGAGGACATGCTCTATGTGTTTTTTCAAGAAACTTTTAGGGTGAGACAAAGTGTAGGGTTTGTTCTTGAAAAATATTAATTTTTTCTTATGAAATGGGATGGAGGAATGATAGATAGATAGTCGATATGAAGTGGATGGAGGGCCTTGACTGCTTTGGTGACTTGGCCTTTGCAAAAATTTCATCTTTTAACTGTTGTCCCCACTCCTCATTATCACCACCCTTCCTAATTTGGATTTTCCACGTTGCATGGGTGAGGGAGTTAGCTACAATTAACTAGTTGAGGGTGGTTGAGACTGCTAAACCATCCTTAGATTATAAAACCTCACCTCTCAAGCATTGACAACAAATTTATAACTATAATATGATCAAGAGAAGAGGTCAATAATATTGCATATGTGTACCTACCTGATGGTTGTTGGAGAGGCATGCATGCTGCTGCTGAGTTGATGATCAATCCATGGTCCTCTGGAAGTGATAATTTCCTTTTTTTACTTCTGCATATGTCTTCATAGCTTGATGATTCTTTGACTGATAAGGTTGTTGTGTGCAAGTTTCTTTCCACTATCCAATCTGTTGTTGGTGGAGTTGATGGATTGCATCCCATATTCTAAACCTTTGTCCTCTAGTTATTTTGAGCAAACTATCTTAGTCAAATTTGGCCTTCTTAGACTGCTGGGCTTGCTCATGGTTGATGTTCACCTTCTCCACACTTCAAAACTATCATACACCCTTCCAACACTTCATCTCACCTTTATTTTCCTCCAAAACCTGTCAACCAGCTTCCTATAGCAATTCAGGACATCTTGTAGCAATTTCCTATCGCAGACTTGTTTTGCCCATATCTTCCAAATGGTATACCGGATTGACTTGAAATTATCTGAGCATCTTTTCATCATCCTTATGAACCTCCCCATAAACAAATCTTAGCCAATGGATGCACGAATGTTGAGAAAAATTAAAAATGGTTGTAGGTGATGTAGGTTGATTTCTTGAAAACTGTGCATTGAAATTTGATGAAATTGCTTGGGAATGTTACCATCATCCATATGCATCTCCCCATGAAACAACTTGGAAAATGAATGCATGAATATCGAGAAAATTTAAATATGGCTATAGGTGATGGAGGTCAATTTCTCAAAAAGTGTGCACTGGAATTTGGTTAAATTGCTTCGGCATGTTACTATTATCCCCATTGAAACATCTTGGAAAATGGATGCATGGTTTTCAAGATATGACAAAAATAATTTTCTTCTCTACGTATTTTTGTTTCTTATATCAAAACAAAGTCTTCCTGGTGCATGTTAAGACAACAACGTGGTAAAATCTTGGGAATGATGAGTGGATGGTGGAAACAGATGAGGGTGATGGATTGGCATGGCCTTGGTCCTTCTGGAGAATTTGAATAAAGGAGGAGAAAGTCCAAGTTTGACTTCGTTTAACTAGGCTTTTGATAAACTTTTCTTTTGGTGGCTAACTTGTTTTTGTTTCTTGCAGAGGTTGGAGAGAACCTACATTCATGAGAGAGGGATACATGGAGCAAAGAATTATTATTATTATTTTTTTCCATTTTTTCTTTTAGGCCTACTAGTCGCTTCAATGAGGTTTTCAACTAATAGTTCTGCCTAGGCACTTCAAAGGAGGTTTTCACCTAGAATCTTTTCTTTTTTTTTCTCATTTTTCCTAACCCTTTGACCACCTCATGGAGGTTTTCAATCAATGAGCCAATCTCAGGCACCTCAAAGGAGGTTTTCACCTATAATCTTCTCTTTTTTTCTCATTTTTCCTAACCCATTGACTACCTCATGGAGGCTTTCAATCAATGAGCCAATCTCAGGCACCTCAAAGGAGATTTCACCTAAGATTTTATTTTTTCTCTTATTTTCCTTTTTTATTTTTATTTTTTCTACCTTACTCTACTTGAAAAACAAAATCTCTTTCAAGTATAAGAATGCTTCCAATGAAGCCATGTGCACATCAAGATGACATATAAACTGACATGTAGGCTTGAAATATATTCTTTGACATATAACTGAATATGAGAGAGCAAATTCTTTGCCTGGGATTAGATCAAGAATTATTGAAGAAAAGTGTCTGGTTGCAACTTATTGATTGTCTGGAACCACATTTCAATATAGTTTCGATGCCCCTGGTCCACTTGCTGATTTGGATAATCTCGGATGTCTTCTTCTTCAATGAAATTGAAATCTTATTATTTTTCTTGATTATTCTCTTGAACACATAGAGGATCTAATGGTGAACACAAGGGAGATTTATATATCTATAATTATGATGTCTTCTCTTCATGAAGTGCAACCCCTGATTCTTTGGTCTTCTCATTTGAATATTCTTCTTCTGGATGTGGTCCTCCAATGCCATCAATATAACCTCTTTTTAGCAATACCTTTATTGATCTAAGATGAATACCATTTAGATAAAGAGGATATATTTGGAAGTGTTGTGCCTCAACATTGTAAGTGAGCTGAGCTACTTCCTTGTGTGGGTTCGAAAATGGTGGTATAGGTAGTTGAGGGGGAGCGGATTTTTTTGAGATGGATGTGGTTGGGGTTTTGGTTGTGGTGTAGGTGGATGGGGAGTTGGGTATGGAGGATATTGAGGAAAATATTGAGGATATTGTGCATGGATCCCATAAGTTCCTTGCCAACCTTATTGCCAAGATTGGTTTTGGGGTTGAGATGGCCAAGGTTTCCAAGGAAAAGGGTGTGTTCCAATCACTTTGAGATGGATGTACATAACCTTGAAATTTTGAATTAGGTTCTTGCATCATACTAGGTTGACTAGGCTGCCATGGTCCTCTTGGAGCTACATAACATAGCTGCTTTGGTGATTGACTTACTCAATTGTCCTCTTGGTAAACTTTCTTCAACCTTGGTAATGATGGGCAGTATCTAATATCATGTGATTCTGCATGGAAAACACAAATATCAACATCATCTTTCTGCTCATTTTCCATTTTTAACATTTATACTTGTTCACTTAGATTGCTAAAAATTTCTATTTTAAAATTATCAATCAAATTCCCAAGCTCAGCTTGACTTGCCAATCTTGATGCTAATTTACTTACTCTTTCCCTTCCTCTTGGTAAGCGCTTGCATGTTTCAAAAATTTCTTCAAATGATAATTTGTATACATCACCTCTACTCATGAGATCAAGGAGATCAATCCACTCATCCCCAATTGGTCTAAGTAAGAGGGTATTTAGTGTGTCAAATCCTAAATGATGTAATTTTTCCCTCTTAAGATTATATATGAACCTCTCTATTAGATCCTCAAGATTCTCATCTTCTTTTTGATTCATTCTAAATATTTCTTCTTTAATATCATAATCTTTATATTTTTCTAGAAATAGCTTTTGCATATCATTCCATGATCTTATTGAATTAGTCCCTAAAGTCATGAACCATTTAAGAGATCTATCCTTTAATGTCGTCAAAAAAAATCTCAACTTTTGAGTGTTTAGTAAGTAACCATAAAATCTACAAAAAATTTCAAATTCAAAGAGAAAGGTTTCTAGATCCTCTGACCTCATACCATGGAATTTTGGAAGAAAAGATGGAGGGATGTTCTTCATGTGCACACTCACATCAATATCTTGAATGGAAAATCCAAGAGGATCTTCCTTGTTGTCATCATATCCATCCATTTCTCCTACCTTCTCTGTCATCTTTTCTTCTTCTACCTACAAAAATGGATGGTGATGTGGCTCTTACTGCACCACGTGATCAAATGGGGAGGTTGGTGTTGGAGATTTTTTTTTGAATACAAATTTGATGTAATGTAATTTTTTGCTCTTAAAATGAAAGATTCCTAATGCAATATTTTTTCTTTTGCAAAAAGTAACAAGAAATGAATCAACTAGGGTAGAAAACAATGCATACTTTGACACCTCCCCGACAATGGCACCAAAAAGTGATCAACCTTAGTATTGCAACAAGAATGCTGCAACTCCCAAGGCTACCAACTTTAATTATCAACCTAGGGTTCATACAAACTTAAGAGGTATCGATGCTATATGTGCAACATATAATGTGTCCTTCCTTTGTTGTCATGATGTAATGGAGTGCATGTAATGAAATCAAATCCTAAACTAATTGTAGAAATGAAATGCTCAAAATGGAAACCTTAACCTATTGCAAGAAAGAAAATACAAGGAAAGAAACCTATTATAATTGCATAAAATAAATATCACTAACTAAATGTCAATCATTACATTTCAAAGAGTTTAGATCCATTGACAAATTTCATTAGATGTGGTAATATAGAAAATTATATTGTATTATCCAACTCATAAATTTGTCCATTAACCCAAATCGTTGAGATGTTTTGCATGGGTAAAAAGGAAAGTCCTAGGTGGTTTTTATTCCTCCTCAATCATTTATTTAGAGCCTAGGGGCCATGATTCAACCCTAAGGGACAAAAATTGATCTTTTTGAGCAAATGTGGGAAAGTACATACATATTGGAAGAGTGCTATAGGAAGCTATAGGAAGTTATAATTCACTGAATGACAAAGAAAGTCAAATCCAAATTGGATGGGATAAATTTTGTTATTGACTAGGATGTCTTAGGTCTCTATTTCAAGTGGAATCATTCAAAAATACCTTTGTTAATCCATGCTAAAAAAAACAGAAAATTACTAGTTTAAAATCTAGAAATTCAAGTACTAGTGAGCTAGTAAAGCTATCAAATGCATAACCTAATCAAGTGAAAATTTAATGGAGTAAATTTTGTTATTAACTATATTTTTTTGTGATCTAATGCAAGTGGAATCAATTCGATTTTAATTTATTAGCATGTTCTAAAAAATAGCAGAAATTTACTGTTATTTGCCACAAGGGACTTCCATAAATTTAGATTCGGGAATAAGAAAACTAATCGAAGCAGCTCAATGATTACTATGACCTCCCAAAGCTGTTCCAAGGATGAAATGACACTTGTGATCCTGAAAAATAACTTACTTCAACCATTTAATCCAATCCTACAACAAGGAATCATCAATACTAAATGCAAAAATAGAAAAAGAAGAACAAGAGATGCATGTGAGTAAGAAGTGGAAAGAAGAAAAGTAAATGATACAAAAGGGCTCTGAGGCTCCTAGGGTGGCCAAGCCTAAGGAAAATCAGAGTCCTATCAAGGAGACCAAGATTTAGAAGCTGAACATGGCACCGATCTTCATTATTTCCATGAATACAACTACATCCCTACAAGAAATGAAAGCAGAGCTGCAAAAATATGAGTTATCTCCACAATAAGATTGACAAAAATCAACCCCTAGAAGAAAATACGACTTGGTACTTATAAAAAATGATTAAGAAGCATTCCCCATGAAAGGAGGAAGCTTTACCCCCCAAAATCCCTCAAATAGTGGATCTGGTTCCTAACACTAGGAATCTGCATTAAATGATAGGGAACACATTCCTAGATTTTATCAATCATTGGAGCTCCAGAATCTATGCAATAATTTTAGAATATCTTGTTGATTTATTATGCAATATTGATCCTCCTGTAGTAGGGACCAAATCCCTAAACTATCTCCTCCTCCAAATCTCCATAATCTTCCCAATATTCTCACAATATTCTACAAAAATAAATAATATTAGGCACAAATATGCAATTATCCATAAATATTCCTAATGAACATATTAAAGTTAAAAATGTGTTATCCAATGCAAAAAGAGAGGTTTAATGTGTTGAAGTACGGTCAGATGGTCCTTAATTTATGTCTAGTTTGTACGCCCATCACAAAACACAACATAAGGATGTTTCATAGCCTTTTGGCTTATTGTGTTCAAAATAATTCTTTCATACCAAAAGTAGTGCCTTTCCCATGGGTTCTCAACCTTTAGAATGGTGTTGTGCAATACAATTTATTTCTTTACATAAATTATCCTCTTTCATAACATTGTTTTAGTGTAATTGTGTTGTTCTTTAAATGGAATAATATAGAACATAACCATAACTATTTTACAATTATGAGATAAGAAATATTTTTAATTCAAATAATTATTTTCAATACAAGTTTATGTAATAAATTAATACCATTATACTTTTGCTTCAAGATTTAAACATTTAAACAAAAACACCCTAAAATACAAGGTAAAATATCTCATCGACGATTATTACTGATCCTTATATTACTGATTTAATAGTGAAGGAGATGAATTTTCTTAAGATCATTAGAGCTCACAATCCATTTAACCTTTGACAAAAAAAAAGAGAGAAAAATCCATCAAGTGAAAACATCCTCTAATGCACTTGAGGCACGCTCATCAGTTGAAGACCTCTATGAGGCAGCTTATGAGCCTAAGAAAGAAAAGAAAAGAAAATAAAAACTATCCCCTAGTGAAAAAAACCTTTGAGGCACTTCGGGAAGAACCACTAGCTGAAAACATCCATGAGGTAGCTAGTGGGCTTCAAGAAAAAAAATGGAAAAAAATGGGAGAAAAAGAAGAAAAGGGAGTCATAAAAAAATGAAAAACGTTTTACATTGGTTTGTGTGTAGATATCGCATAGGGAAATTAGCTACACAAATTAAATAGGCTAGCCTGCACATTTGGTCCAAAAAAACAACTCATGTACTTTTAGAGGGCTCAAAAAGCACCCTCACACCATTCTTCATCATCACCCATCATCCACAATATCATCTCAACGTTTCCAACCCCTCTTCATACATTTTAACCACTCCCTTGAATTGCTATAGGAATGTCCTATAATGCTATATGATAACCCATATTTGGTAAAAAGACATAGATAATATATTTCGTCAGTATACAAACAAGGAAAAAGAATCAAAATATTCTTGATACACATCCATTCTACAAACATGTCTCACCCCTTAATTTTTCTTACGTTGTCCATCATTTTCTGACCATAGTAGCTCAAAATCCTCATCTTTTCCATCTCAGCCACCATCAACAACATTTCCAACATCACAACCAACTCCTCCTTAAGTTATCATAGCTCCTTGGTGTCTCAAAATAATAAAATTATGAGCATGAAGTGTTTCTGTAACAGCTATGGGAGACTACCTAGTCCTATAGCATCCTTAAAAAACCCTCAACAGGTCTAAGTCTCCAACACTCTTAAAGAAGGTCACTGCATGTAAAAAATTTCTACCTCTTCAAAATCAACTTTGGCAGTCTAGACACAACTCTTAGGTCAAGAAAATCACCTTGAGAAGCTATAGGATTTCCTGTATAGCAACAAAAGCACTAGATCACCCGTAAAAACATCAAAATTACCAGCATCAACACCCCCTGTAGAAATATCAAAAGGTAAGGCATCGGGTATGAATCTCGTAACCTCACCCTTTGAACTTATCCCAAGCAGGAGAAACCATTAAAAGTGAAAAGGGAATAGGAATTTATAGCCAAATTAAGCTAGTATGAGTCTCAACAAAGTCTGTAGAGGACTTTACCTTTTCTGCAGTCACCCACATGTGTGGAAGAGAACAAGGCAAAAGCTATGAATTATTTGAAAAGTAAGTCATTACCGCTTACTAATGGAAAAATATGTTGAACCTCATGAACCATTGGCAAGAAGTCCACTTAACTTGGGAAAAATTCAAGCTTATTACTCTGTGTTTTGCATGAAACATTGTTTAAAAATCCCAGTGATGCCTGCCATCACTAAAAGAGTAATATATCACTATCAGGCTTCCAAACCGTTTGCTACAAGACATACATGCATTACTACATGATACAGGGAAACTTCTATAGGGCACTGAATTCTTTCCCAAAACATCCATAGAATCCTTAGATGAATTAAGAAGCAAGGGCATCCTCAAATAAAATTTATGTCAAATTCAACCACTCACATTTTACATAAGGTTTAGTGCTCATATTGCATTAATTTAATAGGTAGAGTTTTTTTTTGTTTGAGTCAAACATAGAAGCACCGAGGTAGTTATTGTTATTAAAGTGTACAAATTGGAAAAAGATGATAAATTGCATGGAGTAATTAGTTGACAAGTCATCTCCTTCTCTATTTTTGATGAAACTACATTTTCTCTAAGCTACACGATCTTGTGCTGCCACATGAAGCACTAATTACAATAACATCACAAAACCAATACTCGAAAAATAAAATTCTTACCTAAATCTATGAAGAATTTCATCATACCATGGGAGGGGGATTTAATAGAAGAGAATCCATAGATACAACCTAGATTCATTAGAACTCTAAGGTCAAGTATATCCTTGGAAACTATAATTGGCTAGGGTTATTTGAGAAATTAAGGGGTTATGATGTTGAGATTGCATTAGAATTTTCTCTACACCTACAACATCTTGAAGGCCATGAAATAATCACTGTAGTTAAGGGTTTGATCATATGCCTTGATGAAGACCTAATTAGGAGATTCACTACCCTTCCTAAGGGGATTAAATGGAGTAACGAGGATATACATGAAACAATTAGGGAAAAAAAGGATTTTCTCCTTGATGAGCGACCTGAAGAAGATAAGAATGGGATTAGGAGGGAAATCCTACCACACCCATGGGATGAGGTTGCATATCACATCCTTAAATACATTTCTTATGAAGGGATATTAAGCATTGTCTATGCCTACGAGTTCATGATTCTATATCAAATCATATTGCAGGCTAACTTACCTATTCATGAAAGGCTTAACATCCCATATTTTCTCCTTCAATCCACCAATGAGATGAGCAATAAAAGTAAAGGAGGGAAAACATAACTACTTGGCCCATCATGGCCTCATCAAGTTAATAGTAATGGATGCCTTGGAACACGTTGAAAACCCCATTATTTAGACATATTTCATTAACATGGATATAAAATCTTTCTTAGAAGCCCAAATTGATCCTTAGACAGATTATGGTGCAGTAGAAAAGGAAGAAACATAGGTAGAAGGGGCAGACATAAAGGTCTAAGTAGAGGTAGAAACAATCATCATAACACCAAACATAGTTATCAAAACCACCAATAGAAACATAATTGGATGAAATAGAACTAGTCAAGTTACAATTGGCAAGGATAGGATCCCAGGATGAAATAATAGTCCCACAAATAGAATCCCAAACAAAGAAAATTGAGCCTCAAGATAACATTAAGAAACTAAGGCCAACTAAAAAGAGGAATAAGGACACGTTGATAGTGCTAGATGCCGACAAGAGAGAAGAGGTCTCCCCAATATGAATTCCCAATTAGACCTCACATCATTTGGAGTAGGAGCCCCATCTGGGAAACATGCCTGACTGCCATGTGTGCAATTTTATAAATTTGCCTTGGATGCAATAAACAACATAGGAAGCATACACATAACTTTGTAGACAACAAGTGAGTAGACTTTGTGAAATATCAATTGCAATGCATAACAACTTCTTTCACGTAAGGAGGAAAAAGAGTGAGCCTCTAGAATAAAAGTAATAGTACTATCCTAAAAGGCACACTCACACATATATGAAAATATCGTTAATTAACCCACAAAATAGTTCACAAGATAATAACTATCATGAAAAAAATACAAGACACATTCAATAAGATATAAACTAAATCTAATGAAATAGTTCATTGGTCTTAGCATGTATGAAACAACATATACCATAAACATTAAAGAACGATCCTACAATATCCATGATACACACATGAAAGTGTGCTAGCTCTACGAACTTCTAACTATTAGTGAAAGTTCCAAGTATACAATACAATGATATGGCATGAGCTCCAATAGTGGAACATGAAGTTACCACTTTCTTCTCCAAAGAATGATATTCCTTCATACACTAAGCTAGACAAGCCAAGGATACCTATCCTCAATTCCAAGCCCTTTTCTTGAGTTATGAGGGTTTATTTATAACGAATGAAGTGAAATTTCACCTCTTCTTGTGAAATTTAAGTGTCCTCATGACTCTTGAGCTTCTTTTGTATTTATTATATCTATTGACTCTTCATATTTACTATTTGACTCTTGGACATACACTTACATTTACATTTCTTATTATTTTCTAAATACAAAACCATATAATACAAAATGTGGCTAGAGCCTAATAAGAAATTTATTTATAGATTATGCTTGAGCTTGAAGAAATTGTAGCTCGACAACTTCTACTTGTATTTATGTTGTGACATATTGGTACCAAGATTTTTACGATGTTTCTATGTCCTCAAACATTGATGGAATATATAGCTTATACATGACTCTTGCCTCGAATGCATCTGGATAGATAGTTTTGGAACCAGTTTGGATATTATTCCATAGTAGAAAAACTTCATATTCAACTTGGTGGGTTCGGCTACAAATTGTTGAATGTTCTGCCTTTTGATCTTCAAATTTTCTTTGGTGGTTACCTACCTCAAACTACTCATGAATTCTCCAATTTATTTTCTGATAACATTTATGCCCTTTATTTCCACAACTCCTCCAATGGAAGGGATATGGTGCACTCTTACCAAGGAGTCCAACCCATGATACAATCAAAAATAGGAAGTTATAGTGTTGCCCACATAAGTGCTGAGCTATTTATTACCTTGTATAAGCATCTTGACCTCGTCTATCTCCAACTAAGCATCATACCTCGTATTCTTGACCAACTCTACTGGTACATATCTATGGTTAGTGCCCCATTCTTGGACTGCATCAATAGCTGGATAAACTGTCTTTAAAACCTTTATGTATGCAAGGGAAATATCGCCTTATGAAGGGTGATCATTTCCTCATATAGTTGTTGCAAAATGTCTCCCAATGACTGAGATTCCTCAAATATCACTTCTTGTAGATCCTTCTTGTTAGATCTGGCAGAGAATGAACTTTGACTTTCAACGAGGAGATGATCGATTTGTTGTCTTCGAAAATTCAACTCCTTTGCTACATTTTCTTTTTCTTTCATAGAGAAATCAATGTTTACATTCATATATTCCACAAAGGTTGCATTAGCTGCTACGGTTTTTCTCAGATTCTTCCTAGTATTAGGCATAATTACCTTCTCTATGTGTATGGAAACAATATGGAAAAGGTCATTTGGAAAGAACCTTGACCTCTCATGCATTATTATGTTATTCAACTGATTGAATGTGAGAATGGAGATATCCATGACCAAGTCATCTTGTAGGAATATACATGATAAGTTCCTCAGATAGAACACCAAAGGACATCGCTCACAAACAGATCATAGATCAATACACCAATATTCTTGACATGGTTAAAACCCTTAAAGAGGGAAACAATCCACGGCTTGAGCCAACATGGCCACTTCAGGAAATTTATTAATAAAATAAAGAAAATTTACATAAGCTTATCTCATGAACGGTTTCCCTACAAATGACCCTCCATGCTCTTTAAATAGAGATCATGGACCAATCGGGTGTTAAGCCACGCATCAAGTGTCGGTAATACTGAGGAGAGAATGAACCGTCAGATCACTTAATGTCTAGAACATATCGTGACTGTCGAATTGTAAGTTACAAATGTACATGGTAAAGAAATGCACTTTACCTAACTCTACACTAGACCAAGTTATACTTAACTATTTCCGATGTGTCAGAATATCCTAACATCCCCCCTTAAGAACAACTTGGGATAGGATTGAAGGATGTAAAAATGTGACACAACATGAGAAGGAAGGAGGCATTAGACCCTATCCTCCCTTAGTGACAACTTCCTGAACTCCAACCATAAATCGAAGTTTAGTAAACTTCACCTCTGTGAGAGCCTTTGTAAAGATGTCTATAGCTTGATCATCGATTGAATAATATTTCTCTTCAAGAATATGGTCATGAATGAGCTTTCTGATGAAGTGCATGTGTAGTTCAATGTGTTTGCTGCGCTGATGTTGGATTGGATCTTTGCATAGTTGAATGGCCTTTGATTATCACACCAAAGTGTAGTTGGATGCTACTGCTAAAAACCAAACTCTGATAGGATCTGATAAAGCCACAAGGCTTCCTTACTAGTTTCTACGGTGCCATGATACTCTGCTTCTGCCAAAGAAAGAGAAATGGCACTTTAATTCTCACAAGCCCATGTAATAGGTCTAGAACCAAGAGTGAAGACATAACTTGCAGTAGACTTCTGATCATCAGGGTCACAAGCCCAATCGGAATCAGTGAAACCAACCAATAGAGGAGATGTTTATGCACTGTAATGAATCCCAAACTGAACTATGCCTTGAACATAACAAAGTATTCTTTTCACTGATTTCCAATGAATTTTGTTTGTGTTTTGCATAAATTGAGCAATAAGGCCAACATCAAAGGAAAGATCAGGACGTGTATGGGTCAAATACAAAAGTTTTCCTACAAGTTGACAGTATAAGGTAGCATCAACTTTAGGGGAAGTACAAGTGACTGAAAGTTTGGCTCCAGAGTGAAAGGGAGAAGGGGTTGGCTTACAGTCTTTCATGTGAAAATGATGTAGAAGATCACAGGCATACTTGAACTGGAAAGGGAAATACTTTCCTTGGATTGCAATACTTGAAGGCCAAAAAAATAATGCAAGTGTCCTAAGTCTATCATTTCAAACTTCTTTTTAAGGCTAGACTTCAAATGGTTTATAAGGTTGGGATCATGGCCAGTTAACCAAGGGGTTAGAGGGGGGGCGACATCCCCCCCTATCTAGGGGGTTTGAGGGGGGCGGGTAGCCCCTCTCTACGGGGTCTGGGGCAGTGCCCTAGGGAAAATCTTTTGGGACCCTATATTAGGTGGGACAAAACTACCTAGGGTTTTTTGCATGGTTTTCACACATGGTTTTGGACGCGATGGTTTTTGGTCCATGGTATTGAATGATTCGACATGTATAAATATGTATTGTAACATTGAAAGGAACATAATGAAAAATCAAGCTAGTAGTCCCGTTTTGGGATCCGGGGAAAATCTTTGTGTATATGTGTTTTATGTGTTATGCTCTCACATTGTTTATTTTCTGTTCTTAGAATTCGTATGGTGGTAATTTTTGTACGGGGTTAAAACCTACATTTGGTATCAGAGCTGTTTTGGCTTCAAGGGGACGCCTTTGTTGCTAAGGGGTTTTGCTTGGGCCTGTGGTAAGGCCCTGTTCAGTGGGAGATCTGTGGGATTGATTCTGGTGGTGAAAGAAGATGGCAAACAGTGGAAATATAGAGATCAAGAAATTTAATGGTTAGAGTTTTGAGTTATGGAAACTCAATATGGAAGATCTGTTGGTGGATAAAGATTAGTGGATCACAGTAGATCTAGGTAATAAACCAACAAGAGTGTCCGATGAAGAATGGAAGAAGTTGGATCGGAAGGCAAAGAGAACAATACAATTGTGTGTCTCAGATTTTGTATTGCTGAATGTATCAGGAGAAGCTACCATGAAGGCTTTGTGGGACAAGTTAGGGACTTTGTACCAATCTAAGTCTCCGGTGAATAAACTGTTCCTATAGAAAAAGATGTATAACCTGAGGATGAAAGATGGAGACTCGGTGACAGAACATCTAATACTATGGCAAGTTAGTTATTGTCTGTTGATATTAAAATTTTAGATGAAGATAAGTGCATTAGTTTGTTGTGTTCTCTACTAGATTCATGGGATAGTATGGTTATTGCAATAGGTAGCAATGCAACTGCCTTGCAGTTTGATGAAATAGTCTCATCCTTGCTGACGGAGGAGATGAGATGGAAAAATATGGAGAGCCAGAATGGAAATGCCTTGTCTGTATGAGGACGATCCTAGAACAGAAACAAAAATAAGTCATCGAGTGGGAGATCTAAATCTAGAGGGAGATCTAAATCTCCAGGAAAATGTGTAAAGGTGGTGTGCTGGAAATTCAGAAAGGAAGGGCACTACAAAAGAGTCTATAAATCCAAAGCCACTGACAAAGGAAAGGGATCTGATGATTATCCTTTTGTAGAGGCGAAAACCACCTCAGATGAAGGTGGGGATGTGTACTTGGCTTCTTCAAGTACATATGTAGATCATGAGGCATGGTTTATTGACTCAGGTGCATCCTTTCACTTCGCTCCCCATAGAGAGTGGTTATGCAAGTATGAGAAATATGATGGTGGTGATGTTTTCTTGGGGGATGATAGGAAGGCTAGAATTGTTGGTCATGGAAAGGTAAAGTTGAAGTTGCAAGGTGGAAGGGTTAGAACACTTCCGGGTGTTCTGCATATTCCTGCATTGGCCAGAAATATGATTTCTGTAAGCAAGATGGATGATGTAGGTGTAAAAACAGTGTTTGACAAAGATACCTGCAAGATGGTTCAGGGAAAACTGGTATTGATGTGGGGAGTTCGGATTGGAACTATGTACAAGCTACAAGGTAGCACTATTGTTGATGGGTGCAACAATTATGTGGTTCCTAAAAGTGAAGCAAAAAATCTAGTGGTCTTTGGATAAAAGATCATACTATAGCATCAAAGGATTGGACATATTGGAGAGAAGGGCCTTCAAATACTTCATGGTAAAGGTATGGTAGAAGGTATGACTAATAGCTCCCTGTATTTTTATTTTTGTGAAAACTGTGTATATGGGAAGCAGAATCAGGTGAGTTTCCCCTTTGGTGGTAAGAGGGCGAAACAAATATTAGAACTTGTGCACAAAGATCTGTTTGGACCTGTGAAGGTTCCATCACTGGGTAAGTCTGTTTCCCCTTTGGTGGTAAGAGGGCGAAACAAATATTAGAAATTGTGCACAATGATGTGTTTGTACCTGTGAAGGTTCCATCATTGGGTAAGTCTGTGTACTATGTATCATTTATAGATGACTTCTCAAGGAATACATGGATATATTTCGTCAATAATAAATATGAAATCTTTGACATGTTTAAAGAATTTAAGGCTCTGGTGGAAAACCAGATAGAGAAGAAGATAAAGGTGTTGAGGAAAGATAATGATGGAGAGTTTTTCAGCAAGGAATTTGAAGAATTTTGCAATAAGTGTGGTATAGCATGACAAAGGACTACTCCATACACACCTGAGCAAAATGGAGTTGTAGAAAGAATGAAGAAGACATTGATGGAAAGGGAAAGAAGCATGCTCAGTGGTGTCGGGTTAGGACATGAATTCTGGGCAGAGGCGGTGGAGACATCATGTTACTTGGTCAACAGATCACCTTCATCAGTGTTGGAGGATAAGACTCCACAAGAGGTA